>JAUUDZ010276484.1:0-28978 GCA_032361705.1 Panulirus versicolor | reverse complement strand
ATCTTGCTCCAGGAATCCCTTCTATCTTTAGAAGGCTTCTGTTGTTTAGAGTTTGGACTTGTTCTCTGTTTTCTGTTGATGGTGTATGGTTTTGCCTAGGCTGATTTCTTTGTTTTATGAGGTATGTAACTTGTGGGGAGAAGTTTGATATATGTCTTTCCATATCCCTGTGTTTTTAGTTGGCTTGTTTGGTGATATTGATGAAGTGTAAGATTGCATGACCTATACTAAAGTTATGGAGCTTTGATTCCATTTACTGTGTAAATGCTGGCAAGTCTGCTTTCCTGAAATTTGCTGTGTTGGTTGATTGAGCCAGGTGGAATGTTATCAGGATGGGCAAGTTTGTCTAGTATGCTGAAGGTGGTCCTTGTGTGCTGTATTAGTGAGGTGATGTTTGGTGAGGTCAGCTGCAGAGGTGGTGGATTGAGAGTCTGGTTGACTGCTTGTGTAGGCTGAGGATATTGGAAGGATTTAGTTGGGTTTATGAATAATTCATCTCTGGGATCTTGAGTGTGAGCCAAGTGAGATGGTGGACACTGAAGTCTCCACAGAAATATGCGTTGGTTATGTTGGTAATGTTTATTTTGAAGTTGGGGAATATATCTGGAGAGGCATGGAATGAGGGGGAAATATGTAGGTGTTGATTATGTTTTAGTTAAGTCCTTAATGCATGTATTTATTCCATGAGTGGAAAGTCACCTTCAGCAAGGTTGTATCATCAGAGAATAAAGTTGTCAAAGACTTCTTTCTCCAAAGAAGTCCGTCCTTTCTCTACTTCTGATTGTAGTGCAGCTTGAAGCTGCAGGAGCCCCTGGAGAAGGGGTCCTGAGATTATATGAAAATAATAATAAAATGAATATAAATGCAAATCATGTATGGTGTTTTATGTACCTGTTCCTTGTGAATGCACCATTATAGAATATGACTTAATTTTCTTCTTTCTTGAATATTCAAATGTTTTTAAGAAGTTTCAGCCTATTCATAAGATTCCTGAAGATCCATGTACTTGTCGTATGCATTTTATATAAAGAAAAACTCTGTTTCGGCTAACTGCTGAACCCTCATACTTTCTCTAGTGTGGCCTACTAACACAAAAACTGATTTACTATACAAAATCATATTTAATCTAGTGCTTTCAAATATACTGTCCCATCCACAAATTGAATCCATACATTAGAAATGTAGCGAAGATATTCTAAAATAAAATTCATTGCTGTTATGAAGTAAATACATCATATGTTAGATGGTTAGGCAACAGCATGAAGTTTGCAATGGGCTACTACTGTTGTATGCTGACCATAAGATACTGTTACTACTCAGCCATGCTTCACCACTGTATATCTCTCTAATAGCAACTACTAGGTTCCCCAGTTTCCTGTTATGAGCTCATGACACACAGTTAATTTACTCTCTTAGAAATGCCTTTTTTAATAATGAAAAACTAAAATGTTGTGCTCCATACTTGTGTATTTAATTGGAATATACTCTATACTATTCATCAGGTATTGATAGTACTATGGCATCCTGTAGTGTTCTAAGCTCATAGCAGATAATGATAATATGAAGTTTAAAATTGCATCAAGGTATGTTGTGGTATATGGTGCAAATCACAATCAAGGGTGTAGAGTAAAGCAACAATAAAGTAGTACTTATCATCTTTCTGTGTTACAGATCGTGCTCATTACTTTTCTAAGCTACAACTGGCACTCGTGTTGTGACTTATACTACTTTGCAAGCAATCCAGACTGTTACAAGTGCATCTGTTGACTATTTAGATATTGGAGCATTGCAAAGCTGTTGACTGGGGACTATATAATATACTTAAGAGGACTATACGATAATCTAGATGCTAGAGGGAAACCGTGTAATTCTAAAATGCTTGAACAGGATTGTTTGATATATATCGTGGAGGGAACTACATAATCTTTACGATATTGGAAGGAAATGATTTAATGGAAGAAATCTTAATGATCATACAAATGTTAAGCTTAACCATAATGATATGATAGAGGGTGAATATATATTGATGCTTTTGAAAAGGATTATATTGCCAGACAGATATCATATGGGGACTTTATGATCACACAATTGTAAGACAAGGACACTGCATTTATGCAGATGTTACAGAGCACCATATAGTCATGTATGTAAATGGAACAGAATGCTTTGTCCTGATGCTGGAAAGGACTAATTTATCATGCGGATGGTGAAGGAGGACTATTTAATCACAATCTTGGAGAGTACTGTATGATTGGAGGTACTGATAGAGGACTACATTAAAGAGATGTTGCATAGGTTTTATATATTCATAAACTTGGAGGGGATTTCATAATGTTGGAGGGAATTGAATGACATATATTAGAAAAGACTATGATAGCATGTTGGAGGAGATGATGTGATCTTTAGGGTGTTGGAGAGGGACTATATGATCAAAAAAATTTTATGAAGAAATCATACAATCATTACATTGGAGGAAAACTACATGATCATGTAGGATTTGGAAATTACCATATAATCATGTGAAGGTTAGAGAGGGACAGAATGTAAAGTCATATAGGTGAGCCACTAAGCCCAGTTCAGAGATCTGAGGTGGACTACCTGTCTTAAAGATAATCAAGGGATAGAGGTAGGCTCTGACATATTGTCTAAAGGTTATGGAGCAAGTGTGGCACAGAATCCCCTTGGGTTGTATTAAGATACACTTAGTATGGTAAATATTGGAAATATGGGGTAATAGATCTACCAAAGGGAATTAAGCACCTCACACCTTCGCCAGCCAGCAGGACTAGGGTTAGGGACTCTATTTCTGCAAAATTAATTCCAGCAAAAAATACAGGGCTGTACACACTTAATCTTTCTCAGGGACAGAGTATAACTATTTACTTCATTTGTCCCTTGTAAAACATATGGCTGTGTGCACTTGATCCATTCTGTGTAAAGTGTATGGCTCTTTGCACTTGATCCATCTCTTGTACAATGCATGGCTATACACATTTGATCCATCTCATGTAAATGGGGTGGAGCATAACTTAAACATTAATGTGTCAACTTTTCTTTAATATGTCTTGCTCCACTACTTCTCATAGTAATCATTTTGATTAGTTTCCACAAGACTCCTATAAGTACTGCTTTTAGTGCACAATCACAATTTGTTTCTATGAGAGGCAGAATCATAGCAATCATTTTGTCAGACTTCTTTATTTGATATAGCAAATATTTATATCGACAAACACAGACATTCCATTTGAGGAGACAGTACCTGTGTGTGTAACTGCAATGATAGTTTGCCAAAAAGGCAGGGGGTAGCAGGCAGTGCTCACCACATACCTTGCATGATGAATAATATAACTGTCAATCTAAGGTTTATCTGGAATTGATCTCGACCATTTATCTAGTTTTCGTTTCATGTGTTTTTCATTTTTCCTGGTATTACACTGGTCTCTTATATATTTTTTTCCTGGTCTCTCCTATATTTTTGTCTGATATGTTTTTGGTATATTCTTGCATATTATTCCAGATTTGATAATTCCATATCCCCCTTGCTGAGTTGCTTTAAGAGCTAAAACATTATTTTTGGTGTCCTCAGTTTGCTACCATTAGTAGATTATCATATATCTTTCTCTTTTCTGCCTAGAATGTAAAGTTGGGGCCTTTCTACCTCTGATGATAGTGCATATGTTCCAAACTCAATTTTTCATGTGAAGTGTTTCTGATTTCTATCTATCATGTTAATTTCCATTTTGTCTGTATTGGTATGGGAGCATATTAAGTGGATGGGGCAGGCCCTGGTGGCAGAAGGGATCCTTCCTATTTATGTAAGATTATAATGACTATGGTTTTTCATGTTGTAATTTTGTTCTACATACTCCTAAACACATGATACACTTTATGTTTTCATCAAGCGTAATTTCACACATCCCATACATAACATTTACAAAATTGTTACATGCACAGGTGCTTAAGGTCTTTTAGTGGACTGAACCAGGGGATATGAATCGGCTGGGCAAAAACTATGTCTGTGGAAAGGTCTCTGTTGCCTAGTTGTGGCTGTAGGTTCAGTACATTACACATGGCAGTCAGAGTGCAGATGTCAATAAATGAGGTAATTTCTTTTTTCCTAGTGATACTTGAAACAGTAAACTATGTAGTGTTTTTCATGTCTGATATGCATTATTTACATATTTACATATAATTTCCATACACTTTATTTAATTGAAAAAATAACCGTAATTTCTTAATAAGTATAAACAATAATAAAAGAGAGACTTACTTTATTGTTATATTGTAAAATATAGTAGTTCCCATGTAAATCTACCTTCCTATCTTGATGGCAAAGCTACACTTAATGATTTATGGGTGACTGTGATGTGTCATTTTTTCCAACTTTTTAGTTAGGTTTGTTGTGAAATCTGGGGAAAAGATGTGGAACATACATCAGCTGAGGGAATTAAGATTCAAAGCCACAAATATGACTCAGTGCAGTGGAATATGTTAGTCCACAAATGAGGTTTGGCAGAATGTACCAAGGCCAACTTCAAATGTGTCAAGGTGCAGTGAAGGGTTAAGTAGTAGATATGTTACCAGAAAGTGAAACTTTAAATGAAACTAAGTAAACCACTGTAAGTGAAACTTCTTTCGGTGAAGCTATTTTGTGAACCACATTTTTCCATAAACATTTATTGATATGTTCCATTGTAAAGTTTTTCAAAACCCATATAGTCCAAAACTGTAGTTTTAATTGTGTATATAACTGTTTTACATCATTAAGTGTTGTATAATGTTTCTAATGCAGTAGTTCAGTAATAATGCTGAAAAAAAAAAATAAGCAGTATGTGTACAGATGATTAGCATTCACCCAGACTTGCCTAACAACTCTAAATCTCTCCTTACACATTCCTCTCATTTACTTTTATTCACCCTCTAGAGTAGCATGTTATTCTTTTTTAAATTCCAATTACTATTTCTTGTTAAATCCTGACTTGCTTTCCTTTTGATTGACATACGTGATCCTTTCAGCTCTTCTACTCCGGACTTTATCCTCCACTTTGTCGTTCACTCATCACTAGTTTATTGCTAAAGAAATAATGATAAACTACTAACTACATTGCACAACTTCTTTAGCCCTTTCATTGCTCCTGTCCTCATGGGAGGCAAACCTAATATGAACTGCAAAATTACACTGCAACTTTTCAACCCTTTCAATACAATTATTCCCAATCAAACAACTTACTTTCCCCCTACAAGTCGAATTCCATGTACATTATAGGCTCTGCCAGCTGGCCAAAGATGACAATCAAAACCATGAGTCACTGGAGATGCCTGGAGGTATCAGTAACTTTAAAGATGCCAAATTGGGTGGCTGTGCACCTTTTCTAGGAACTTGTTCCATCTATGGTGTTCAACCCACTCTTAGCAACCACTGCTACATTCTACTTGGTGAGGGTTGTATCTCTGGGAGCACTGTCTTGTCATAGAACCTCTCATTCCAAAGAAGTTTGCATTTTCTGCTACTGGAAGTAATGCAACCTTGGGCTGCAGGTCCTAAGTAACACCAAGACTTTAATGTCTATATCTATGATACCCATTCTCTCCAGGAGCCCCCATCATGGGAGTGGCCATGCCAAGAGTCTCCACTTGTCCCTGTCCTTACATGCCTCCTTCGCATAAACATATATGTACATACATATATACACATGTACATATTCATACTTGCTCACCTTCATCCATTCCCAGCACCTCCCCATCCCTCAGAAAACAGCATCGCCACCCTCTGTATCAGTAAGGAAGCACTAGGAAAGGCCATATCCGCTCACATCCATGCATGAGCTTCAATGCATAATGCACCAACACCACAGCACCCTGTCCACATCCAAGACCCACATACCTTTCCATGGTTTACCCCAGACATTTCACATGTCCTGGTTCAGTCCCTTGACAGCAAGTTGATCCAAGTATACCACATCGTTCTAATTCACTCTGTTCTGTGCACACCTTTCACCCTCCTGCATGTTCAGGCCCCAATCGCTCAAAATCATTTTCACTACCCTTCCAGCTCCAATTTGTTCTGGTTATCCTTATTCCCTCCACTTCTGATACACATATCCCCTTTCTCAACCTTTCCTCACTCATTCTCTTCTCTCCATATGTCCAAACCATTTCAACACACTCTTCTGCTCTCTCAACCAAACTTTTTATTTCTAAACTTCTCTCGTATCCTATCCTTACTTTCCAAACCACCTCACACCAGATATTGTCCCTAAACATTCATTTCCAACACATCCACCTTCCTCCGCACAACCCTATCTATAGCCCATGCCTTGCAACCATATAATATTGTTGGAACTACTGTTCCTTCAAGCATACCCATTTTTGCTATGAGATAATGTTCTCTCTTTCCAAACATTCTTCATCACTCCCAGAACCTTCTTCCTCTCCCCATCCTATGACTCACTTCCGCTTCCATGGCTCCGTTCGCTGCCAAGTCTACTCCCAGATATCTAAAACTTCTTTTTCTTCAATTTTTTGTCCCTTCAAACTTATCTCCCACTTAACTTGTCCCTCAGCCCTGCTGAATCTAATAACCTTGCTTTTATTCAAAATTACTTGAGAATAACAATAAAGTCAGTAAATACAAAGGGATTACTTGGGCATACTGGAGATTATTATTGAGCTATGCAAGAGAGGATCAGCAGAACATAAATGAGAAGCCTTCTAGATCACAAAAAGAATGGATCAAACAAGCATTAGAATGAGTCACAGAGTTGAAACTACTGAAGATCAGTAAGGTTTTTACAAGGGTTTAAGTAAGGTAAATTATTTAAGCAAGGATAGCTTTGGCAAGAAAGAAATGTGGCTTATAACCAGAAAGGATCTCCGATACATGAAAGTCATATGGGGACACCTGGGAGAATCTTCAAATTGCACAAAAGGATCACTACAGCACATTTCAAAGAATCCCGATAATGCATTATAGAGGATTATGAGGGTGTATGAGAGAAGATCACTAAGAAGTACAAGAAAGGGTCACTAATGCACAACGAATGATCACTAGTGGATACAGGAATGAATAAGATTAAAATACAAGAGTGAATTACTTTAGTATGGAAAAGATGGCTAATAGGGCTAATGATAGGATCAGTTTCATTGGAGAATTATTAAAGTGCATTGTAGAATATCATTTTGTTGTACCCATGAGGATCCCCATGGTATACGAGATCCTCAGATTCAGGGGGATCACTAATGTCCACTACCAAAGATTGTTATAACATACAATTGAAGAAAACTTTGCTTCACCAGAGGGAATAAAAAAAAAAGAACACCAAAACATACAGATTATCATTTTGGTATCCTGGGGGTCACTAGGGTGTCTGAGAGGATCACAAGGTGTACAAGAAGGGGTTATTAGGATAAAACTAGAAAGGAACACAAGGACATATTTAAGGTGTTCATAAGGGTGTAAAAAATAAGATACACAAGATACAATCACCATAATACAAAAGAGAGTATCTCTAAGATGTGATAGGTATATAAGAGTCATCAGACTGGCAAGTGAATTCACAGGGAGATGGTTATGCTGTGATGGCTAGTGAACTGGGTGGTGTAGGCTTTCAAACTCGAGACCTCTACCTTCAGAAGCACCATTTACTTTTAACTTTTTTTATATACCAATTATACTATATGCTACTTCAGTAATATCACTACATTGTGAAACATTAATTGAGGTGTCTGCCAATCATATCCCTGAAACTTTTGCATTCATCAGTTTTTACAACTACCACTTTACTTCTCTCCTTTGTCATGCAACTCTTGCCTCATTCATTTCTGTTCCTTTATGATTCTGCCTAAAGCTACATCTTTTACGTTACTGTATATAAAATTTCCTTTTTTTCTATCATAATTTTTCACATCCTTTTAAACTTCATCTCATTTTACTCATTCTCATCTGTCATAATCTAAGTATGTCCATCCTCCTTTTTTTCTTTCTGGGAATCATGCACCATCAGGTCTATGATTGCTTCTGAACAAGAAAGTGAGCTTTCACACTGCAAGAATGCTCTGTATTTTTTCTCATCTCTCAAATAATATTATATGCTTGACCATAAAGTTTAAATTATATCTCCATTTTTAGATAATTTAATCTACACTCACTTATACCAATTAAATGAGTTCTTTAATCAACTTAAAAACCTACATTCTCTCCATTATCAATCAGCTTATTTATAGTTTTATTGTTTATCCAACTCAAATAGAGCTCCTTTTACATCAAAGTATCTATTATCAACTTTGCACAATGAATGGCTACCATTACACATTCCCAATGGATCTACTCTCAACTCAGTCCAATGTGTCCAATCTTTACTGTATCCCAATACTCTTGGAAGAAATCCAGTTAAACTATAAAATCCTTATTAAGCAAAACAAAAGTAATCTAATGCATTTGTTTCTATATTTCAATCGGGAGACATCTTTCAGTGTAATGGTACCTTTCCCCCCCCATCTCACACCTTTACTCAACACATTCAACAATAATGCACTAATTACCTTACAGTTCAAACCTATATAATAGCACTTTTCTCATGATTTTCTACCATACATTAACATAATTATGCACGTTCATACAAAATCTTACTCCTCATTTTTTCTATATTCTTTACCGTATGTATCTGACTATTCTTGTTACCATCACTCTGTTTTACATCCTCCTATCTTTCCTCCAACACTTACCATTATAATTTCAGTGTTTTCATACCTAATCATATATACAGATCATTGCACAGCCATCCCAAATAACTTTTTTCTATAAATTTAGCCTGGAAGAATTTATTTACCACAGCGCCTCTTCAACTTAGCATCTTGTTAATGATTTGGTCCACTTTCAAAGCCTTATCTACATTATTAACTAGTAATTGAGCATTAGTGCATGCAAGTTTTTGAAGTTCATTTCTAATTTATTGCAACTAATAGTCACAAAGTCAATGCCGAACAAACAAAACAATTAAAGGTGAGAGAAAGAAGAAACATAAACATCAAGATGCATTTATTATCAAACTATACTTGCATAACAGTAACATTTACATAACAACTAAGTTTCCATGCACAGAAGTGGCAAGCTCTAGTATTCAGGATGTTGGTCACCGCCCAGACCAGCAGCCTTTCAGTAAAGAAGTGCCTACCTTGTCCCGCACTGCCCGCAGGCCTCCATCAGAGGACTTCTTGTTCTTATGATGATGTTCAGGGCTGCTGCCTCCATAGTCATCTTCACTGTGCTCTGTCAGACTGATCTTTGGAAGAGGCTTGGTTATGGAGGCTGGGCTCTGGTGGCCTCTTGTTGGGCTGGCTGTAGTGGATGAAGCCTCACTTGAGGTTTCAGTCCTAGGCCGGGCTCTTGCCATTGACAGGGCATTAGCAATGATTCTGGCACCAGTTTTTCTTGACCTGGATGAAGTGTGGACAGGACTAGCGCAAGATGGAGTGGCAGAACCACTAAAGGTGCCATTCCGCTCTTCAGCTAGAGGGTCCCTCTTGCTATCAATAATAGCTGATTCACTTGCCCTTCTTCCATTGGTGAGTGTCAGGGGATCATGGACACCATTACTGGCATATGAAACACTTCGTGATTGTGCTCTTGGACCTCGAACTTCCTCATCCTGTGAATACAGCATGTTTATTAGCATTTTTTCAGTGTTCATAGTGATATCATCTACCATCTTCAGTTCTTTTCTCTAATGCCTCTTCTATCTAGAATAACTAATTTATATAAATAAACTATGCCAATAATATATTTTCCTCTGATTCCCATCTGAAACATATGTTAAGACATTCTTCTCCCGTAAAAAGATTTACATTTACCTGTGTGACATTGCTTCTTGGAAAGTGTGAGCCTAATACACTGCATTTTGATAAAGGACTATACTCATGACACAACTAGGTACACTTGCTGAAAAATCTTAGATGTCATTCTTTACCTTTGAAGAAAACAAAGAAATGTTAAATGGTGACTCATCATTGTAAAAGAGTGGTACTGGGAAAATAAAAGGAAAGTCTTTTAAAGTTTTACATATATTTTGTGAATGACTGAATAAAAAAGTCTGAGTAACAAAGTTTGAAAAGGAAACATGGTAACTTGGAAAGACTATGAGGCGAAAAGGAAGGATATCAAAAGTGCTCTGCAAGGATCTCAGAATGAGTGTATTATAGGGCAGTAGGTCCTGGAAAAGGAGTTTTTAATCATATAACCCTTGGATCCCTTATAGAAAGTTCCTGCTGCTTTAAGGCTGTGCAACAGTCGGCAGCAGGAAAATGATGGACTTACACTGAGTAACAAGGTCCTTATCAAGATTATATGCTTTTGCTCTTTCTCTTTTTTAAATGATGCAGATGCAACCTCTCTAAAGGTGACTTTTCACTTATAGCATAAGCTCTTCTCTTGAGGAATAACCTCATGTGAGTGGAGTAATGTAATGCCTGGGAAAGAAGTGTGAGGTTTAGATAATGACGTCCTTTAAAGAGTTTGTTGGTAGGGATAATTCACAAGGACACAAGTAAAACAAGATTATAAGTGTAAATGACAGAAGAGGTATTCTGATAGATAATGGAGAATCCTATGAAAATTAATGTGCTAACAAAAGGAGGAAACTTTGTACCAACATAAAAGTTTGTAAAAGTTAAGGGACTACCAAGCCAGTGTGAATGTAAGAGTTTAAAAATTCCAGAAATATTGCAAAAGCACTTGTGAATTTCAAGAGGACAGCATAAATTAAGCATTACAATATTACATAATATTATTTATCAGTTGTTTTCAGAATACAAAATGATAAAAGCAGTGTAAAGAAAAAAGTATCAGTTGGAACTAAGAGAAAACAGTGACAAGATTCATTGGGTAAGGATATGATGAGAGTGATGGCTAGAAATACTGCAATACCATGATAATTACTGTCTATTTATCATCACTGCTTCATTCCCTGTTTTACTGGGTGGACAAGATACATACAGCTTCTGAAAAATTACACAGATGCATCCTCAACCTCTTCTTACTGTGTTAAGTGAAACATGGACTTCCACACAGAATGCTTGTTACTTTTTCATTCTGGATACTAAACTGATTTTTCAACTGAGACCAACTTCTCCATTCTCCGGTCATTACTCTAGCATCTTCCTCTAAAATATCTCTGGCCTTATTCATTTCTGTTATTACATCTATCCATCTCTTCTGATGTCTATCTCTCCCTGTACCTTCTGATATACTACGACATATCTTCTTGACCAACTTTCCAACTGCATACATTCTAAATCATTTACTACTCTAAAAGACCTTCTTCAATGCATTTTTCTAATGATTTCCTCAAACAGTGTATCCTAATATCTTCATTTTTCATTCTATCTATAATTCTAATTCCAACTATTTGAATGCTTTTTTTTTCACTTTGTACACTTCACTTTGTACACTAAGATAATTGTACAACTGAAGCAAGGTTTCCATTTACCCCACCTTCATACATAATATGGTTCTACTGCATCTGATATCCAGTCATTCCTCTAGCATCTTTATCTGTACTGTTCTTACAACAAAAATAAAATAAATGTTTTATTTCAGAGCTTTCCATGAACACCACATACAATACCTAAAATATCTATGCACATACAACTCAAGTCCTTACTGAGATATGGCATAATTTACCATAAACAATACTCTATTATGAGTGAGGATCTAAATAATTAATCTTCCATACATACAACAATTCTCAATTTATTACTAAGCCATCATCAGATTACTTTGTAAGCTTAACTTCACTAGAGGGTCTTTAAGATTTCTTCACCTCTAACGAGGGTGATGGCTTTGGTACGACAATGTCTGAGTCTTCCTGAAGTGAGTTTGGTGCCACACCGTCCTCATTCTTGTCCTCTGGACATTCACTATCCGCCTTTGCTGGGTCTTCTGTAGCTGTTGGTCCACTATCTGTCATGATCATTGTGGCTTGTGACGATTTCAGCTGGTGCTGTGTGCAAGACATTGTCACAAACTAAACATTTGATGTAAAACACAAAGATACAGATAAACAGTATGGTGATACTATACAGGAGGAGGAAAATGGCAGATATCATATATGAAGCCATCAATCAGTGGAAAATACAAGAAACATCATAGGTAGTACCATACAGTAACCAAATAACATTAAAAACATTCATAAGAGCAAGCTGGACAAATAGTGCCACTAATACTGTGAAGAAGCAAGTAAAGATGCAAAGAGCTGGTAGATCATACCAAGTGAGAAATGCTTCTTGAAGAAAAGGATAAGAAAGAGAAATCATATACATGACTGAATAAAATGTGGTATTATGTTGAAAGGTCCAAAGGAAATATAGAAAAAAAATTTATTTTCTTATATGAGTGCCAAAATTTACATAAAGCTGTACACAAGTCTGTGAGTAAAGAGATAAGAGGTATGAGACTAAGAGGCATATAAAGAAAATGAAAATTCAATGACACCGCTGTATAGTGCTGAAATGCAGTATGAAAAATAAATCCAAGGACCCAATAATTATCTTAAAATTAAATATAGTTGATAATATGATAATGACAGGATTTTGTTTTGCTTGAACATCAGAAATGGATCTAGAAGAACATACGCACTGGAGACAGGAAAGAGTTTAGGTATATGAAATATATATGTATGATGTAAGCACTTAGTAGTCTGAATGGTCAACAAACTTCTAAAGAAGTATCGGTATCTTACTTGTCAAGAATGCTAAAAGATGGAGTGGATGATTTGTATTATTCATGAAGAAAAGGGAACATTTTACCATATTCCAATCAACTATAAAGAAGCTGTAAGGAATAAAATGCAAGAAATATATCATAAAATTCAAAAGCTCATGAGCTAAGTCAACAAAAACAAACAATATATTCATGACAGAAATGTGACAATTGCCAGTAAAAAGTTGTCTGATATTTTCATCAATACCCATAAAATAATGAATAAAATCAAGGAAAGTTCAAGTACAAATTTTATCAAGTAATAAGTTGATAACACGGTACAACACTCATGTCTGAGAAATGAATATTCTGTTAAAGTATGTCTGAATACAGGACTGAGTTATATATCATGGAAAAAGTATTTTCAAAACCAAAAACACAAGAACTTAACTGTTTTTCTTACCTCATAATCATCAGAGATAACCTTGACTCTGATCTCAAGCTGCCCTGACTTTGTGCCTTCAAGGGCACACCATACAGGGGCATCACCTTGAGACATCTGCCGCACATCAGCCTCTCTTAAAGATACCGAGCCCAAGAAGTCTCTTCCAAAGGCATCATGGTCCCACAGGGTCTGTTACAGGTTGTGGTGGTTACTGGCACCATGGAACTACACAGAAGGGTCTAATGCAAGCTGTGATGATCTACAATCATCCATCATGACTTCCTCAGTCTAATATAGTCATCATTAGTCTTAAGATGATCTATGACCACTGAGAATAGTTCATGGGGGTCTGTGAGAATCTAAGATGGTTTATGACACTACTAATGGCCTCCTATGGTTGAAAATGATCTACTGTGGTCTCAAATCCTTGGCAAATATTTATACTGTCTGTAAGGGACCATAAAGATGTACAATGGTCTGCTGTAATGTGTGAGGTTTTCTGATGGGTTATGGTCAGTTGCTAAGATTAATGACGATGACACAATAATTCACAAGGGACAGAAGTATATATACTATAAGAGCATGGTACAGGTGGTCCACACACAAAGAACATTGTTCTCTTAAATCAATGTTTAATCTGTGATGAAAGCATTCTTCTTTGTGAGCAATAATTTGTTAAAGAATTGAGAGAAAAATGCTTTAATACAGCAGTCTTTGGTGTTTGTGCAAAAGAACCTTTTCTGATAGTAACATGATAGATTTTCAGCTTACTGGCAGAGGAAATAGAAATATTCAAAAAATATTCACAGCTGCAAAAGGATGTGGTAACATAGTCTAGTACTTATGAAGGCAATACAGAAATACTAAAATACATATAAGGGTGGTCAATGACTGTGGAAGGTCATACAGCATTAAGTACTCACAATAGCCAAGGCATCAGGGTGCTTGGGCAAGTGGGTCATGAGGGTTTCCTCCCATTCTGGGTCAAGAGTCTTCTTCTTAACCCGTGTCCTATATTTGACCTCTCCATTGACCTTCACTACACAGTATGGATCACTATAACCATTTAAATCCTTAGCCACTAGGTCCCGTGCCCTGTCAAAGCAATGACCATGTGTTAGAGATTCTGTTGTACAAGAAGAGACAGTAAGAAGTTTAAATATACTGCATTAGCTATACAACTTCACAGAAAGCTTACAGTGGTGTAATTATTTGATGATACAGTCCATAATATGATGATACTCTCTACATTAAGATGAGCACTGTGTCCTAGTAATGATGAGCTCTAAGATCTATGATGGTGATCTTTCCATGGCAATACAGAAAATTATATTAAGAAATGGAGGAAGAATTTGTGGGATTCTTTTGACATGGCCTTCCTCTTGAAAGGAATTCCTAGAGGGAATGGATGTTAGAGACAGAATAGATAATATGGTACTGAAGGGCTGTACATGGTGAAAGATGGCCTTAACCTGTTGTTTGATGGTGAGCTTTGCTGACAGCCTTATGATCTGCCAATGACCTAGTGTCAAATTTCAAGACTGTGATTGTACATTCAAAGTCCTGGTGACAGTGAGGTTTATGACTCAGATAACGAGTAACAAGTAGTACTGATAGTAAGCTATCTGAACTGATGATGTTAAGGATTATGATGGTGACTTCCAAGACCTAGTAATGGTCCAAATTCTTACATGATGTTGATGAACAGTGAGGTTAGAATACCTGATAATGGTGAGTTCTATGAGTCCCAGGCCAGAGGCAAGAATGTCTCCAATGTCCTGGGTACCAGTTTCTCCATCTCGAGTTGTTCCTAAGAAACGACTCTGGAATACAATGAAGATACTGTAAATGAAGAGTAACACACACAACCACCACAATGAAAAATTTACCTCAGTATAGGTTCATCATTCCACATACTGGCTAATCATTACCAGATGACTGGATATTGTTATTATCTTCTTCCTACTCTCCTTTTTGTATTAAGTAAAACTTTTTCGCATTTTCACTTTAAAACTCTATTCTGCATTACCTGACTATGCTTAAACTACTATCTGAATACTTGATTATACTTAAAATACTATCTGAATACCACCACCAAATGCCTACTTTAGATGCATTGCTTTGTGCTCTTTGTTACTCACTGCCTGACTGTACCACGGTGTGTTGCTACGCTTCTTAATGGCCAAGTCATCATCATCACCCATGGGCATGGAGGGGCATGAGGTAAGGGGTGGGGAAGGCTGAGATGCTGGCATTGAACCCACTGATGATGAAAGCCCCTTTTCTGAGCCTAATTCAGTTGAGCTTATATTGCACCCAGCCACTGATGGAACAGACCTGAACACCACCGTCACTGTTACTGTCCTGTGAGGGAAAATGGACTTAATGTAGTGTGTGGCGAAAGGAAGTAATAGGGATTCCAGTGCTGGTGAGCTGTGGGAAATGTAAGAGGTACATTAGTAGGTTGCAGACAGCAACCACCCAGGGAAGTACTTCCATAATGACTTATGAGTGTGAGTATAGTACCCAAAACCATCTTACATCCTCTGTGTCATTAGGTTGCAGACAGTAGTTGCCCAGGAAAGTACACCATCCTGACTCAAAAGTAAAGTGGTGCTAGGAGCCATCATACACCCTCTGTGTCAGTGGGTTGTAGACATCAGTTGCCAATGGAAGCACTACTTTCTACCTGTCCTTTTTTTTTACCTCATCTTCACTTCATCTCTCACGTACTCTTCATTTTCAAAGAACAGTGTTGTGGAGGCAGTGGTGGCAAGGAAAACTGCAATGGGGAAGTCATGGACAGTGATAAGGATGAGGAGACAGTATCAAAAATGTTAGCAATGGGAAAAGGGCGAATACTCACCCTGGTGATGAGGTTGAGGATGTGGCACCCCCTGGGGTAGGGAGACTCCGGGTGAGAGGCAGCCGACGGCGAACAATAGGCAGCTCCACCTAAAGAAATAATGGGTTAAGCAAAGCTAAATAAGAACATACTCAAGTGAACAAAAATTCATAAAATGGTGTGGAGTGTTTCCTGCGGTTATAAATCACATATGGAAGAGAATTTGTGCAAAAGTTAGACACAATCATGCAGGATCACTGTCTATAATTTTTCTTTTCATCACAATAAAACTAAAGTCTTTATATAAATTAAATTAGACAAAGTCAAATAAGGCAATTTACAATATTTCAGCTAGGTTAAAGGCCAAGTTATAGAAAAAGCACAGAGTCATATACAAAGTTAACCATATAGCACTTAAAGCTATTTGTACCTCATGGTCCCTTGTGCCACATGCATAATTTGGTCTGTGGGACCTGACCTGCCATGCCAAAACTCACTGTGGCAAGGGAGAGGGAGGCGAGGCCAAGGAGCTCCGTGTCTTGGGCCCCTCGTGGCAAGGAGCATACAGCCACAGCTAGCGTTACAGTTGCCACATCTCTCACCAACACCTCCACTCCACATTCCCACTGTGGTGACCCACACTCGCACACATAATGCGTTGTCTTCACCTGATGGAGTACAATGTTAAGTGGTAACACATTAAGATTTCTGGTGCAAGGTGTGTGATGTTACTGGGTATGTATGATGTTAATGAGGGATATAAAGTGTTACTAACATGTATGACGTTACTGGGTATATATGGTGTTATCAGGGATATAAAGTACTTCTAACAATGCTTCATAATATGTATTCTATTAGGAAATGTGTAATAGCATTAACTATTGTGAGAAAACTTATCCTTACAAGACTGCTTACAAGCGATATTTTCAAAAGTGAAAAATAAACTCTGCACTACTGAGGCTCTATCTGTCCTCTAGATTCCTGATTCCTGACCTTTCTGCGGTTGCTGAAGATGAGGCAGTATGGGCTGGGCTGGTAGTCAGAGGCAGTGGTGATGTTGTCTGCACCATGAACCAAAATGTACAACACACCAGCACCTACGTGGAAGGCGATATGTATAAAAGTAACAGTTTATTCCACATCTTGTACATGTTAATTCTTACAAAGTCTAAGTTTAGTTTACAAGTAAAATAAATAGAGCCCTAAGAATGCAATGTATTCTGGACTATGTGAAGACTAATGGTCTGAAGGTGTATGGTTCTGAGTTTCAGTTTGTGCCATCAGATTTGCTTCAAAACTATGACTCTTATTACTAGTCTCTTTCTTATTCACCTAAAACCTATTCACTGTTTACTCTCTAAGTCTGTTCTACATGCCACTCACTATATCTTTTTATCAATAACTACTGGACTTGATTACTCACTCTTTCTGTACTTTGTTATTCAGACTCTTTCAGTAAACATGAATCCAATTTTTGCATATGTACACATTACTCCACTTTTACTGTTCTATCTACTGTATATCATACTTCAGCTTTACTTAACTAAGCTCCTCAGCATAACTACCTTCTTGACTTTCCACGAGGGATGTAGGGAGGGGTGAGTCCAGGTTGACAGGGGTCAGGGGAGTGTACTGCAGCCTGACATGGAGGGAAGGAACACTCCCCCCAATCACCTTCCCTCCTTTCTTTTGTAGTACTGTCTCTGCCCTGCAGTAAAATACAAAAGGTTTTCTGTCATTGTAACAGTGATAATAATAATGATAATGGTAATACTAGCACCAGTGATGACAATAATAAAAGTATACTGCTTTAGTGGTATTAATGAGTGGACTGCATATCTGATACACAATGCATCACTCTACAAAGTTAAATGTTTCTCTACCAATACAATATAATGGATTACATTAATATAATTTCCATATATATCTTAACCTGCTATCATGTAATATGTCTTAACTTACGTATTTACACATACACAACAGCTTACATCAAAAGAATGGCCAATGATACATGTGAATGCTATCATGGAGGAGTATGATAAGGAGCTGAGGAAAGTTTTTAATCTAAACTTCAATAAATTCACAATTATCTGTAAATAGGTAGCGTTCTGATGAATATACAGCAACAGCTGCTGTATGTAATATACAAAGGGCTTAAGTTGAGGAGGGGATAGCATCCTCCTTCTTAACTCAAAATCAAATCATCATCCCCCTTACTGTCTAAATATAGGGATGGCATCCTCCTTATTAATTCAAGAATGAAATAAGTAGCCCTCTTTTAACTAAATAAAATATACTTTAACATCAACCTACGAATCATTAAGTGATTTGCATGTATTTCCCTTAAACATCACCAGAATGTAACATTATGCACTTAAATAGTTACTCTTTTGCAAATTTTATGAGAAGGGGATACATCTGGATCCCCTACCTAATCCACACACTACCTTTGCCCTTACTAAAATTTTACAATTCGAGCAGTGAATAAACAGCAACAGTTGTTGCAGATAATTGTGGTCAAGCCATTATCTGTATACAAGTCACACACATAGCATTAAGTCTATACATTTTAGCCTGACATAGCCACCATGTGTCAGTAATTCCACTACATAAGAGTCTAGGTTGACTATGTTGTTAGTATTTACAAGAGTTCAGACTAATTACTGGGTTGGTCATACAAGTGTGTAAAGTTTGTGCAACACTTATATAGGTTAGGTTGACAGTTACTGAGCACAGAGCAAGAGCCACACACATGTTAGTACTCACACTCTACAGGTGTCAAGCCCATACTGACTGAGTGGCAGGTCATATTGTGTGAGGGTGGTGGTGATGAGCCTCTTAGTCTTGACCTTCAGCACCAGGTTGTGGTGGTTTGGGGAGGAGCTAACCAGGAAGCTGCATGCCTCTTGCCAGCGGGGCATAGTGATAGCTGGCGTCACATGCTGCTGACCATCCACCATCACCACCACCCACTTGTCCTCATCTAGACCTACGCCTGCGACAGTTAAAGAATAGCAGCTATGAGGTTAATGAATAAAAATGTGAGGAATTACACGTTTAGAAATCTTTGTCACCTACTCCTGCAATGGTAAGGGGGTAGGAGCATGTACTTAAGTAGAGGTGCATGCAATTAACTAACTAAACCTCCAGTTTTTACTGTCAAACATTAATGAATGAATGAATGAAATTTTGAAGTGCAATGGTAAAGCTATGTGGTAAAGCTATGTGCAAATATCTAATGCATACCATCCATATGCTTTAGTCCAAAATGAAACTGGTTGCCAAGAGTAAAACAGTCAATAGATGCTACTACATGCTATTAATTGTTTAACCCAACCACTTCTCAGTCTGACAAAAGCAGTTTGTTCATAATAGGATTGAAGCTCATGCAGTTAGTTTATTAGGGTTAAGTAAATTACAGGCTAAAAACCTAAAATTTTTCAGTTTAAGCAGGCTTATGTGCAAATACATACCATCCATTTGCTATCTTCCTGCTAATGTATAAGTTGGGCACTCAAACATTTCAACAATCAGTTTTATCAACTTATCCTCTTCCAGCCAGTGGTTGGTTCAATAAGATATAAGTGCTGAATGGATACATGGGATGGGCCTTAAAAGACAAAGTATAGAAGAGGGGTGAATGGGTGGACATGAAGGAAATTACATTCTTCGAGACAATACATGCTATGAGAAAGTTAGTCTAGTAAGAAATGAAAGGGTAAAAGGGAAGTAAGGTAGTAAGAAGAGTATGGCTGGAAAAGAGGAATATTAGACTGCTAGTATTGAATATGGCAGCAACTGGCACTATGGAAGCTGAAGCAGATCATAGGATAAGCATAGAGAGAGAGAGAGAGAGAGAGTCCTGAGTGCATAAAGGATTGTGTGAAAATATGTCACTCTGTGTGAGGGAAAAGATGGTAATTGTTGATAGTACAGTAATCCCAACAATAAATGGTATGAGAAAGTTAGTCAAGTAAGAAATGAAAAGGTAAGAGGGAAGTATGGTAGTAAGAAGAGAATGGTTGGGAGAGGTGAAGAGTGTACTGAAATGGTTTGGACATAGGGAAAGGATACGTGAGGAGAGGCTGACTGAAGTGGAGTGAAAAAGGAGGAGGAGGATACCAAGGATAAGTCTGGACGTATAGAGTGAAAGATGCTTTGGGTGACTGGGGGGATGAACATGCAAGAGGATGTTAGGAATGTACCGAACAAACTGGAGTGATTAATATACTGGGAACGGTATGCTGGGCTGAACCAAGATATATGAACTGATTAGGCGATACCATGGAAAGTATCAGTGGGATTTGGCTGTGGATAGGGGCTCTTGTTTTGTGCACTGTGCATTACAGTTAGAGACTGGATATAAGCAAAAGAGACCATTCTTTGTCTGTTCCTAGTTCTTCATCATATGAAGTCCTGAGCGTTGTATGGATATGAGGCATAGGCTCTATATAAAAAAGTATGGAAGACGGTGAATGTGTTTGAAATGAAATGTCATGACAATGTGGTGTGACGAGAGCTGCTTAAATAGTACATGATAGGGTGAGGAAGAGGTGTGGTAATAAGAGAGGGGTGCTGAAATGGGACATATGGAGAGGACAAGTGAGGGGAGGACAAAAGGGTTATACACATCAAAAGTGAAGGGAACAAGGAAAAGGGGGGAAATGAAGAGGAAGTGGGATGATGGGGTGAAAGATGCTTTGAGATAATGGGGCCTGAACATGCCTGAAGGTGTGTGGCTTCTATGGGACAGAGTGAATAGAAGCAATGAACTAGGACATATGAAGTAGTTAAGGGAAACAATGGAAAGATCTGTGAGGCCTGGTTAGGTTAGGTTAGGTTAGGGGATGCATTACACATGACAGCCTAAAAATGCAGGAGGGTGAAAGCCAATTCACTCTATCCAGCAAATGCCTTACACCCTCTTCCATGTCCAGGTCCTGAGCACTTAATACCTTATTCATTCCATCCTTCCATATCTATTTGGTCTCCCCCTTCTCCTTATCCCCTCCTTTCTCACACATATGTCTCATCTATCTATCCATAAATCTGATGCCTGTTCTCTCCAGAGTGTCCCATCAAGGGAGTGGCCTTGGAAAAAAAGTGTCTCTATCCTTTCTATCAATTATGTCAAAGAAAGAAATCTGTTACAATCGGGAGGGTTCCTTCACATTTTGTGTATCAAGTTTGAAAAACTGAACTCTAATTTTTCTTGCAAATATGGAATTAGGTAAGGATGAATTCTCAATTTTTCAAACTAAAATCAGTCAACTTAACCACAGCAGCTATCCAATTTCTTTTATCAAATTTCTGACAAAAGATATACAGACTATGACAAGTTTTTCTTCCACAGGTTGAGGCAACTACCCCACCAAGTTTTGCTATGACTATCAACTGAAAATAAATCATTGACATGTATATCTTCAGCTTAAGTTCCTTGCAGGCACTTTTATAAATAAAGAAGGCAACCCTGAACTGCAGATACAACTCTACCATTTAACAAAAAGGCAGCTGAGCAGAAACACACACTGTGCTATTTCTTATTCTACCTTAGCCTTATCATACTGGGCTATATCTTTTAGGAAAAGCCAAGTAAAAGGGACACTTTTAAAGATATTTCAGAGGAACTAAAAAGACGAGAACTACAGTACCACCAAGAAAACATACCATCAGCCTATGTCTGGTCTACACTAATAATGTAACATTCTAAGAACACAAGGATCCCACTTACCCCAATTAACAGTGCTACCCACCTGAGGTGCCCTTGAGAGTCCAGAGGATGACGGTGAGGACACCCTGGGCAAGTGTATCCCCAGGGCGTGTCTCAGGTACAATGACCTCGGTGGAATGAATGTTGATCTCGAGCTGACCTGGATCAACCCAGGCGGTGGCCAGGGCATCTGTCACTAGAGAGTGGAGCCATGTCTTGAGCACTGGCACCTCCATCATCTGCACTGCCTGAAGTAGAGCAGAGATGGCCATAGTGAAACACAGGGAGGGCCAGAGTGATGGGTGGGGAGAAAGGTCCAGGTTGAGACAAGGTGAGGGCCAGAGTGACAAGAGAAAGGTAGAGAGAGCCAATGTGAGACAAGGAGAGGACCTGAGAAGCAGGGAAAGGAGAAAGGGCCAGGGTGAGATGGGAAGAAGAGATGGCTACAGCCAGATGTAGGGCTGTTGGGGAGGACTCAATTCACCCCTGCCACTTATTTCTTTGTGGAACTGGACAAAAGTGATAGCACATTCCTTGCATTTAGTAGAAGTGATTTAGAACAGTGCTACATGATTTGTAGTATTTTTTGTTCTATTCTTTGATGAATGATAAGGGAAGGTATAAATGCTTCATCCAAAGGTGTTAAAACAGTGAATAGCCTTTACATTTTTTTGCAGGAAAATCATGTATTCTTGAGATAAAAAGTAATAAGAAACTTCATGATTTACAAAAGAATCAATCAGGAAGGCTTATAAAACAAGGTTATAAGGGGGATGGCAAGTCAATATAGCTGGGAGGATCAAATATCAAGGGTCAACATGGATAATCAAGGGTTCATATAGCTGGGAGGATCAAGAGATGTCAAGGGTCAACACGGATTTGCCAGAGTCAATATAGCTGGGAGAAATGTCAAGGGTCATTAGGGGTCAACGCAGCTGGGAGGGTTAAGAGATGTCAGGGGAGGTTAAATGAAGTTAGAGAAGATCAAAGAAATCCAGAGCATGTGAACATGTCAACCGACTGAAGTCCAGAGGATGTTAACATATCAACTGAGGTCAGACGTCATAGACCCTCAATGGAGATAGATTATAAACAAATGTCAAAAAATTTAACAAGAACTGAAAAAGGTCAGAGTAGGTTAAAATGCATCTCCAAAGATTTGAGAAGTCTAATAAAGGTGAGATATGTACTGGTGAAGTCAACATGGCAATATAGGTAACCGATAGCCACTTTAACCCAAACGTCAAGATGGTTCTGGATAGCTGTACATTAGGTCAGAGGTCAAGAGGCAAAAGTGAGCTAACACAGGTCTAGGAAGTTTATGACAGCTGCCAAACTGCCAATGTAAATGACAGTAGATCAGCAAATGCTTGAGAATGTCAACACAGAGAAGCTTAACAAAGAATCAGGGAAATTCAAGCTAAGTCATCCAATACCATCAAAGGTCAAAGGTCAATAAATATTGCAAAAGGTCAAAAGTCAGACATGAGAAAGATGGGGGATGTTTTGTTTTTTTTCTTTGGAAAAGTTTACCAAAAGATCTGTGTAAGAAGGTCTGGGAGAGGGCCATGAGGGTCTCTCCTGATGTGTGTGGGATTCACTTGTGAGCAAGAGGAACTGGAAGGGTATGTGGGACTCAACTTGTGTGTGAGAGAGGGCAAGTGAGACTCATGGTGTGTGAGAGAGGACATGCAGGACTCATTTGATGTGTGAGAGAGGGCGTGTTGGACTCACCCGGCATGTGTGATGAAGGACTCACCTTAAGGATTCTGACGCTGAACCAGACCTGGGGCTTCTCAGTGAAGGAAAGAGCGATGCGGGTCAGGTGTGGGAAGGGTGCTTCCATATCCAGGGTGACTGTCACCACCACACGTCCCAACACTGCCAACTTTTCCACTCCAACCTCCAATTCCACACCCATCCTACAACAGTGTTATTGATTAATACTCAGGTTAACACAGTCACACACCTAGTAAATCCCGGCACTTCACCTACACCTGCGCAGGTTAAAAACACACAACACAACAACTCTTACAATTTATCAAACATAAAATTAATAGTAAACACCATATATATTAGATCCCACTGCAGGTATGGGTCCAGATGTCTATGTTACAAAATATTTAAGAACTGTTTTTTATTTTACAAGTGTTTGTATTTCTCTTTAATTACTAATAAGTTCCACAACTACAGAGAAGGAACTTATCTGTAAATGTTGAACAACATGGGGTTTGAACCCCTCCAAAGCATTGAGCACGAAAGTATGACTTCCATACGATGCCCAATTCTTTAATGTGACCCTTAAGGTTCTACCATCTTCCTCAACAAGGGTTGTAACATGAACTACTTGGTAGTTAATGGAACTGTTTCCAGGACTTGGACTATCTCCATTATGATTCTACCTGCCCCTTTAGTGGTTCCAGACTGGTTCTAGACTCCCACAACTGAAGGTTCTACCCACCTCTAATGGTTCTAGACTGCCTAATGGGAGGGTTCTAGACTCCCACTAATGAGGGTTCTACTCACCCCCCTAATAGTCCTAGGCTCTCCCATTTCCTTAAGTAATAGCCCTTGACACTTAGCCATAAAAGTACTCTTAAACTTGCATTCCTTACCTATATGACATTTGTGGAACTTGCCAATCCTGTTACTTCAGTCTTATCCCGTCCACTACCTTCTAGCAGCAGCCTTCCAGCCAGCCACATCTACCATCAGACTCCTAATCTTACCTGGTACTCACCCCTTACCACCTATCCTGGCGGCGAGGATGGCGGAGAATGTGTCTGAGTCAAGGGCCAAGTCACACATGAGGGCCATGGTATGAGTGGGAGCATGGGCGAGGCCAGGTGGTGGGCGGGATGGGCAGAGAGGGCGGCGGGGACTACCATCCACGCCTCCCGCTGTAGTGGTTACATCCCAGGTCCTCACGCTCCGCAGCACCGGCGTCCTTTCCCCCAGGCTCAACTGCTTCAAGCAGATTGTCTCTGCATAAATGCAAACACATGTCATTGGTGAGTCAAAACATGTTTCAACAGCTCCCATGTGAGTTGCAATATATTTTGATTACCATGCAAAACGTCAAGGGAAATTACAACACTTTTAGACTAGTCTTGATCAGGTAAGGCAGCAACTGTTCGAAATATTTTTTTTTCATAACTGACCATAGTCTCTAACACGTGCAAGGCAGCACCAGGAACAGATGAAGAAAGTGTCATTTTCATTTTATCCATTCTCTAGCCATCATGTGAAATGTACCATAACTAGAGCCCCCTATGCACATACAGGCCCTACAGACCTTCCCATGGTTTCCCCAGCCACTTCAAATGCCCTGATTCAGACAAATGACAGCATACTGACCCATGCATACCACATAGTTCCAATTCACTCTATCCCATGCAAGCCATTCACCCTCCTCCATGCTCAGAATCTCATCACTCAAAATCTTTTTCACTCCATCCTTCCATCTCCCTCCACTTCTGACACATTTATCTTCTGTAGTCAACCAATCTTCTCTCATATATTCTCTCTGTATTTCCAAACCACTTCAGCACATCCTCTACAGCTCTCAGCCACACTTTATTACCAAATCCCTCTCTTACCCTTTTATCACTTATTCAATCAATCCACCTGACACCATGTATGTTCTCAAAAATTTAATTTCCAACACACTCCCCTTCACTTGTACATTCTCATCTATAGCCCATGCCTTGCATGCATATAACATTGTTGGGAGTACTATACCCATTTTCTCCCTCCCAGATAGTGACCTTTCCACACATTCTTCAATGCTCTCAGAACCTTCGCCCCCTCACTCACCCTATCATTATTATTATTATCATTCTAATATAGCTGTACATCAGGTGAATGTATGCCCTTTCTATATTTTTCTGGTAGAAACTTGTAGGGTTATGGTTGAAAAGAACCACAGAGCTAGATGACTTGGTTCGCGTGACACCAACAAATCAGAAACTACTTGCATGGATGAACAAGTGGATTTACCCGATGCTAATAACCACTGGTACAGACAAGTTTGCTTGGTTGAGATAAACAACTCATAAACCAATGGAACCATATAATAAGTCCTCTCTCTCGCTCCCCCAGGATGGAAATAATTAATCTTTTTCAGACATCAAACTATAGTCTAGAACCTAGGTTGGAGAACACCAGCTTCAAAAAGCTGGCTCAGCTAAACTAACCTTGGACAGCTGGCTTGGCACTGTTGAATCTGGTGCTCACCCAAGAGAGCCGGCTTGGCCTTGTGGATCCTATTCCTCACCCATGAAGGCTGGCTTAGCCTCATGGAGGGTGGTACTCACCCTGGTAGGCTGGCTCGGCCTCATGGAGGCTAGTACTTACCCATGAAGGCTGGCCTGGCCTTGTGGAGCCTGGTACTCACCCAGGAAGGGTGGCTTGGTCTCATGGAGGCTGGTACTCACCCAGGAAGGCTGGCTTGGCCTTGTGGAGCCTGATACTCACCCAGAAAGGCTGGCTTGGCCTCATGAAGGCGGGGATCAAGGGCAGCCTTGAGCCTGGCAAATATGGAGGCAGAGGAGAAGACCCACCAGCGGTTCAGGAGTAGGTTGAGCCACTCACACGTCTCATCTGCCTGCAGTGCCCGACGCCGCTGCACCCTCATCCACTCGTACCTACCAGTGACTGAGGTGTATAGCTGGTGGGGTAGAGGTGTATAGTTGGATGGGGAGGGTCTACACACACATTAGGGGTAGCAGTAGCATTCAGTGGGTAAAAGGCTGGCTCTGTTGGGGACTATATTACAGCAAAAGATTTATGAACTAGCAAGCACATGGAAACTACTATGTGAAATTACATATCTGTATTGTACAGGGAGGGAGTTCTACACTTGTGGGGTCATATCTCTTGAGCATTCTCTGCCATTATACACCCATTTATTCTTTTGTATGGTGTCCACATTTATCACAGCCTTATTCAGTTTGTTCCATTCCTCCACCCTCTTATAATACAAAACTACTCTTTACATCTTTTTTAACAAGTTTCTTGCTTAATTTCATGTCATGTCCTCTTATTGCTTTATCCCATATCTCGTGAAGAACTGTTCACTGTCCACATTGTCAGTTTGTTTTGAAAACTTAAATGCTGTGAACAGGTTACCCCTCAGTCTTCTCTCTCTTCCAACATGGGTAAAATTAAAGCCTCCAGCCTTTCTCTCTGACTCATTTCTCTTAATTCTGCTACCATTTTAACTGCTCTTCTTTGGACCTTCTCTATTAGCACTTAGTGCTTGTTTAGGTTCAGTGACCAAATTTGAGACATATTCTATTTTGGCCTTATGTAGGTATGAACAACTTGCTGAAATATATATTCTATATATCTGAAAGCTATTCAAATATTTGCCAGCAGACAGTTTGTTTCCTGAACAATTCTCCTACTACTGTGATCTGGTGATAGGTTAGGGACAATATCAACTCTCAAGTCCTTCTCAGTCACAGAATCCTGCTATATAATACTCATACTGAAGCTGTCTTTCACTTGGTTCCATTATCATTACATATGCCCAAGTTGAATTTCATTAAACACGTTTAAGACCAACTGTGGAGTATAAGTCCTCTTGTAAGCTAATGCAATCCTCTTTGCTTTTCACTTCCCTTATGACCTTCAGTTACGTCATTTATACAGATCAAGGAGAGTAATAATCCCAGAACAGAACCCTGTGGCACTCCACTAGTGACCCTTACCCATTTGTAGATGGTGTGGCTAACATGTGCATTTTGTTCCCTTCCACTAAAATAATCTACTATCTGTCGAAGCAGTTTCCCCCCTTATTCCTGCAACATGATCCAGCTTCTAAATCAGCCATCTATGCAGTGTAGTGTCAGATGCTTTCTGGTAGTCTAAACACAAACAATCCTACCAGCCTTCCCTTTGGTCTAAGACGAGATCAATCTCTTCTAGAAATCCAAGAGGTTTGCTACACGTTACCTCCATTCTCTAAAACTGTGCTGTTCCCTCTTAAGTAGAAAGTAATTAATTTGTTTTCTAGTCATCTCTTCCAGAACCTTACAGACCACATACGTCTGTGAGACTAGTCTGTAGTTCAGCACCTGTTCCTGGTCTCCTTTCTTATCGACAGGTATCATGTTCGTATCATGTTCGCCCTTTTCCAATCCCTTGGCACTATGGGTCTCTCCAGCCACATTCTAAACTGTTTCATAAGGTTTATTTAGTGTATCTGCACACAAACACACAAGGTGAAATTTCATCAGGACCATGAGCTTTGGTTGGGTCAAGACCTTTTAATATTCTGTTAATGTCTTTTCTTGATATCTCGATGATTTCAAAAAAACAAAAAAAAATCCCAGTACACTGGTGTTGGGGCTACAGCGTCTTCCACTGTGAAGGCATTTTTGAACTTGTCATTCAGTTCCTCGCATACTCTACAAGTATTCTACCTGAATCCCTTTGCCTGATTAGCTGCTCTTTAAATGTGTGTGTGTGTTGAAACTGCTGCCATTTACATCACTGGGTGTGTAGAGGGACAGTATGTGGGTAGTACTCACCTTGCAGCGTCGTCAGCAGCACGCTGTAGGGCGCCCGTCACCAGGGCCCATGTGACCCCTATACTGACCATAAGCCAGGCCCAGGAGGCGCCGCAGGCTCCCAGTACCCAGGCCAGCACCACCACGCCCAACAGTAGCACCAATACACCGCCAGCAGACTGCAACCATAATACACTCGTATGGATCACAATTTATCATACAACAACAACAACGTGACGTACAATCACACCACTGTGACACAAGCCAATGACATACCTGGCAGATAACCTATTACCAAAGCTGGAAGAACACATCTTAAAAATACAATAACAATAACATATATCTAAGGCTGTCTCGCATAACATTTACAGAGGGGAGAATTTAACTTCAGAATCATGGAATAAACATCAATATCTATAAGATATAAACAACCACAGCCCGTTTTCTATGTTGACCACTTGGTAAAGATCATTGTCCTTACACTATAATGTAATAGCAGAGATCTCCTGGCAGAGCACATCCCTCATTATCAAGAAATGATATTCTGTAAAACTTCAATCGTACATATATTAACTATAATGACCCTGGACCAATATCTATTAGACTCCTGCAGCCCAAAGCTGCGCTACTTCCAGCAGCAGCAAAATGTAGATGTTTACAAAAGT
Source organism: Panulirus versicolor (assembly GCA_032361705.1). Classification (NCBI taxonomy): domain Eukaryota; kingdom Metazoa; phylum Arthropoda; class Malacostraca; order Decapoda; family Palinuridae; genus Panulirus; species Panulirus versicolor. The sequence goes on along the minus strand of JAUUDZ010276484.1, from coordinate 104 downwards.
AGTCAGAGGTAAAGGCAACAAAGAGAAGGGGAAAACCATATTGGAGATGGAAGGATGAAGTGATAAATATTTTGAACCTGAACATGCAGGGAGAGAGAGAGAGA
>JAUUDZ010276264.1:1101-16757 GCA_032361705.1 Panulirus versicolor | reverse complement strand
CCCCGCTCCTGTCCCCTTCAGTCGCCTTCTATGACACGTGAGGAATGCGTGGGAAGTATTCTTTCTCCCCTATCGCCAATACATTATTTCATGTTATTCTTTCTCCCTTATCCCCTATACATAATTTCATGTTACGTCCTCTGGTTGTTCAGTCCCTACATCCTTTGAAGAACTGTTCACTTTTTGTGTCATCATTCTGGCTAGAAACATAAAGATCGTGTTAAGGTAACCCCCTCGCTTATACCTCTTCCAGGGTAGGCAAATTCAAGGCCTCTTGTGTATTTACTAATTTGTACTGTATGGGAGAGAGTTTAACACTCATGGTGTCCAATCTCTTGACCAATCTATACTATTCATACTTTTTAGATTTCACTATGCTGCCAGCATTATCCATGTCTTCATTCACTTTACTTCATTCATCCACAACTTTAATTCTGTGTGGAAGTACCTTTACCCTTTTTTAACAAAAGTCTTGCTCAGTATCATGTTATGGCCTCTGGTTGTTTATGCCTACATCTTTTGAAGAACTGTTCACCTTCATCCTCAATCTGGTTTAAAAAGTTGTATGATAGAAGAGAAGGTTCCTAAAATGGGGTCCCATAAGTGTAAAACTCCTTTTCCATGTAGTACAAGAAGGTAATCATAAATAAGTAATTACACACAAGAACACACACACAGATTCTGATTATTGAAAATAGTTTATGGAATTCTATGACAATAAAGGCTAATAAATTGGAGATCAGACACTATACACTATATATGAAGATCATTACATCTTATCAAATCTACTACCACATTTCTATATTCTTAATAACCTAAAAATGCTTACCTTCTAGCCTTCCATGCATTTCTATTTTTCCATAAAACATGTTGTTACTCTTTCTTAGTCTTTTCTCAATTTTTTCAGTTTACATCCAAGCATATAACCTAAGTCCCATTACCATCATTTAACCTCGTTCTTCTCCATTCACTCTCATTCTGTTCCACAAAAATCACAAAAATTTCTTCACCATAAGCACTTTTTCTCTCCTAGGTCTTGATTAGTTTATATCAAACTGATTTCTTTACATCTTTCTCTTTTAAGAATAACACATAATTTGCTGAATTTGGTTCCCTCTCATAATAAAAAAAAAAAATATAACTCACAATATCTATTATCACCTAAAATATCAGACTCTTAACAGAGGAGACTATTCTTAAAAAGAAAATAAGAAAACCCACCTCTACCTGATCATCTGTATAAAGATTCACATTAGAGATGGTTCCAATCTGGAAGTGAAAATCTTCTTCAATTGTCCAAGATGAGATGAACTTAACATTTTTCTTCTTGCTTAGTGTCATTCCTGAGAATGAGTTTCTTAAGTGCTTCACTCCAAAATCTTCTATTTTGTCATATATAGTTTCAATGTCAACTGTGGAAGTAAAAGCTTATGAGTGCTCCTCTTTACCTACCAAAAATATGAATATTCAACCTGAAAAAAAGTCAAATTAAGTTTTTTTATCAATCCTAAAATACAGTTCCTTGATTCACACAACACAAACAATTCTAGAGCAATAAATTGATGGTAGTTTTTAAAGTCATGTGCCATCATTTGAGTGGTGAGGAGATCCTCACCAGCCCTCATGACTTCTGTTTCCAATATCATTCAGTATACTATTTCATTTTAAAAAGAGTGTGGTTGAGAGAGCAGAAGAGGGTGTATTGAAATGGTTTGGTCATATGGAGAGAATGAGTGAGGAAAGATTGACAAAGAGGATACATAATATATAATCCTGCCTTTGGGCAAAATCCCATAATAAATATGTATAAGTAAGTATGTGCAGTGTGTACTATGTGCTAGCCTTGACTTTTTGGCAAAACCTGGTCGTAGGCAATCATAGGTAAGCAGGTAGTCTCACTCTCTTTCCCTCACATAAATTGCCAATTATCTTTGCTTTACTCATCTCTTAATCTGATGAACTCATCTAATTATATCAAACTCCTCAGTTCATTCACTTACTCATCTTGTTTGTTACTCACTCATTTATTGAAGTTAATCAATCCATCTATTTCATTCAACTCTTTACTACTCTGAAGTTGACAGTTATGAAAAAAAAAAGAAAAAAGTTCTAGTAACATGACGAACAGTTTTAAGAGAATATCTGGTTTTTTCCCTGCTGCATGGATCCTTGAACCACCAGCATGAAAGGATGGTTAAACGTAAGTAAAGTAAGACTGTTCCCCTACTATTACACTAACTGGTCTGGTCCACTTCTCCTCACAATAACTTACCCACACCCTGCACCTTCCTTCAACAAGCAATAATAAACTTCAACAGATGGTAACTATGTGCATCAACCAAAGACTCTCAAACATTAAAAGTAATCTAATTAAAACCAAGTACACGTACTATTCATCAACAGCTTCCCACACCTATAACCAACTACTGGTACTGGCTACCAGCCTTCCAATCCAACTATTACTAATCACCCCTAAAACCACCTTCCCACACCTATCAGTTTGTATGACCTCCTACCAATACTGATCACCACACCCAACCACCTTCCCAATCTTATCAGTACCTCCCACCCCCTACCAGTACCTACCATTACTGATCAGCATCTACCATCATCCTTTCTCATATATCAGAACCTACCAGCAACCTCAATATCAACAACCACATTCCCACACTTTTCACCACCTACAGGCACTATGCAGACAGAAAGTGTGGAGACAGAAATAACCTGGCAGACAGAATGCTCCCCTCACCTAGCCGGGGTCAGAAGAGGTCAGGACACCCTCCTGCAGTGTAAAGTCATTGCCCCCTCCGGCACCCAGCTAACTTGGTTCAAGGGTCAACATCGTTTGCAGCGTCCGGTTAGTGTTTCCTCATCTGATGATCTAACATGCCGTAATGCCTAGAAGCACTGATCTCTATTGTCTTGTAGTACACTAATTAATAGTACCTTAATCAATCAGATCAATTTGATACATTACAGAAGTGTTGGGATTTACATTCCACTGATGCCTTAAAAGCCAGCTATCCAGTCATGCTCTTAAACCATCAGTTCAGTCTTACAGAAGATATTCAGTCTTATAGGATATTACAGGATAATCTAACATGTCCAACAAACTAGTTGGCCAGCCTTATTCTGTATATTCTAAGAGTTTAGTAATATGAATGAATGACTACTAAGTCTGACATTTTACAGTCAAGAGGTCCAGTCATACAGTATAAAAAGCTGAACAGTTGAATGGTGTCTGACACAACATGTTTAGCATTAGTATTTACCTCAGAAATATTTTGATAAATCTTTAAAGTTGGTTGTCCGCTATGCACAAACTTCTTATGTCCACTGTATTTTCTAAGACTTGTGAAGTCCTGTCTCATTTCCATACATGCTAACAGCCAGCTGTCATTCTAACAACTGAGAAACTCACTGTCTTAAAATCCTGAAAAACAATATTGTTTTAAAAGCAACTGGTTTACTCATTGACTTTTAATTGAAGTTGTTTAGTATTACCCTATACACTGGTCAGTCAGAATTCTAGATTAAGAACCTCACATTCTTTCTTCTAGGTGAAACTCAGGAAGTTCAATTTTGAAAACACTAACAGTCATGGTTATGCCTAACACTGGTATTCTAGTCTTATATTTTGCACACTAGAAGTCAACAATCATGTCCAACAAACTATTACTCCAGGGTTTTGTCTTATAAACTAATAACACACACTTATGCCTAACATTCTAGGAGTCCATAAATGTCATGACAACCACCAGAGGCAATAATAGCAAAGTCTTTTCCTGTACCTTAGGCATTTATAGTCTTCTAGGCGAGACTGAAGTGTTCCAGTCTTATTTCTAACAGGGTGTTTCTCATGAGCTAAGCAATAACATACTTCTGGAGGCCATGGAGGAGGAGACAAACATGGTGGGATTTGAGGAGACCTCACTAGTGTCTCCTGTGAGTGACAGTTCCTCTGCCCGTCTACTAATATCCTCCACTGTCTACATTGACTGTGCAGATGACCAAGATGCAGTAAGTTTAATCACCTTATAAGTTTTCTGCCTTGGGCACACACCATGCCAACTGTATTTGATTTTGTTCTGCTGTTCCCATGTTATGGCTTCTTTTGTAATCAGTGTGTCATATCAAAAGAAAACATAATGCCATAGCTCTAATATAAGTAACACAACAATGGCTATCAATAATCTGTTGTGCTTGTGAGGCTAAACATTATCATATCTAATCATACTAGCACGGCCTATCTTGTGTTGCACTGACATGTCCAGGGCGTCAAATTTTCTGATACTTGATTTATTTATGGGATGAATCAGAAAATCACATAACGTGGCGATGAAACTAAAAACTGCTTAAAATATAACTTAAGAAAGTATCTTCATCAAACTAAAGAAACACTTCAATTACATTGTTGTTGCTGTTTGTAGTTCAGTTGGTAAGTGCATAGTCATAAAAACCCATGGACTTATTAAACATTCAACATAAAGAACCAAAACTGCAACCAAGATCAACAATGAATAGGTTTATTTGTGGCTGCAAGATCATGCTACTGCTTCTCAGTCATAACATGGTCAAGCTGCTTAACCCTGCTTACATATATTAAAGATAACATTCAAAATGATAGAGAGAATGAAGAGCTATCTCTTACAAATTTGCTTTTCTAAAAGAAAGTTACCTGTTCTAAAAGATATCCATTCTGTTATCCTGGTCTTGAACGAGTCCCAATAGAAACTTTATTCACGGGAAAAATTTTCAAAAATCCTCCACTGGTACCTGAATCAAGCTTTATGCTTGAATTTCCAGAGATAAACCATGCATTGTTGCCATGGAGGAACAGTAAGTTGTGGAATATGTTCAATCTTCTGCAAGAAATAAAAAAAATCATTATCCTGAGAGACAAATAAAGGTATCTGCAACAAATATAACACTAGTTTCCATTTAGCTGCCTAACATGGTTCTGTATGAACACTGATTATATGTCTCCTTGACTCTTCTAACAGTTGTCAGTGAAAACACTGTTGTGAGCTTTAGAATATATTCGGTGGTAGTTCCAGTGTAATTTGTCTATGCAATCCCACCTTCATGCTTCCTAAAATGACCACAAATGAGTATGTTCTCAACAGGCTGAGTACAGCTTGGAGGTCAGGACCCCAAGCAACAATGTTTACTTCCGGAACTTCACTGTCTTCCTCACAGGTGAGAAGTGGTAACGGCTGAGTATGTAGCCATTACATATTCTAGGAGGGCAACATCAATGGATAGGATGTTGCTGCACCAAAGACCAAGGGTTGTAATACTGATTGAAATGGAGCAGCAACACCAGTCTATGGGGCAGCAACACTGGCTGACTGAGCGGTAACAAAATAGGGTACTAGCACCAGAATACAGAGGAGTGGGCAGCAGCACCAGCTAATGTGACAGTAGCATTAGTAAAGGGGGCAGTGGCACATGCTGACTGAAGGTTAAATGAGTTGGTGCAGTAGGACTATCTGACAATACAGTGGGGTAAAGTAGCTGCAAAAGGTGATCGGGTAGTACAAACAGCTGTTAGGACATTAATACCATTAAACAGGGTAAAATCATTATCAGATGGGGTAGCAAAAGGAGAGGAGGTAGTACCATCAGATGATGGTCAAACTCTTCCAAAAGAAAGGTCCCATAGGGACATGGACTAGGGTCTTCTTTCTTACTTACTTACTGAGATATCTGTGCTAGTCTTGTGACTCACTGTATTGTTCATGCACTAACATCTGCTACTAAAGGCTTTTATGACATTCTAAAAAAACTAATCCCACTTTTCATAAATAAATATTTTGCATGTAATACAAGCATAGATTCAGGAGCAATCAAATTCAAAGATCAATAATAATTTCCTGGGCATTACGTGTTTCTTACATTGTAGATATGGGACAGCTGGCAAGGAGCTGCCGTTTTGAAGACCACATACCCTACCTTCCACGCATCTATCAGCACTCATCCGCAGCTCTGGCAGAGGTGGGCGGTGCCCTAACCCTCCCTTGCCGTGCCCAAGGGTTTTACACCCTCCACTCCTGGCATGTCAACAACACCCAGATCTCTCACACAGATGCAAACCACCAGGTGATTATCCCTACTGCCAAATAACTATAGTATTTGCACTATCAGATAGGCATCATCACTGCTGGTCAAGGATTTATAATCCCAAGAGAATGTTCTTAGCAATAGTTTCACTTCCCTTATACCAGGTGATTATCTCTCCTGATACAGAAGGTGAGTATCTTCAAAGTCACGTGCAGTGATTAAGTTTAGTGTTGGGTAACTATCTTCACGACATGTTCAGGTTCCAGCTGCAAAGGGACTTTTGTCAAGGCTATTTGACAAACCTGATAGATAATACCATTAGTCTTTAGAAAAGAATTCTTAATGCTACATTATGTAAACATCGTGATTTAGCATCAGAAGAAACCAATAGTGATCTAATATCATGCTAACAGCATTATAATGACCAGTAATGGTGCGTACTTGTATGCCTATTAAGAATATATGAGTTAATGATCTATTAGCAATGCTGTTAATGCAAGTGTTGGACAGTACTGAGCTAATTAGCTATTAACAGTAATGAAATGGCCATCAACGGCACACCCTGGTGTAGCTGCTGGCCAGAAGTGGCTAGTGACTTGTTAACAATAACGAACTAGCCATTAAAGGTATCCTTATGCAAGAACTGGCCAGGAGCAATAAGGCATATCAAGAAAGGTAATGACGTGGTGATGATTATGATGCCTAGTCTGAGATAAACAACCCTTGCCTACTGATCTCATCAGTAATAACCATTACTAATGTACTATGGTGCAGGTGCTGTCTAAGGCTGTATCAGTGAAGCATGAGCAGCAATAAAATGAGAGAGAACAGCATGCCTAGAGCAAGTGATGAGATGCTGACAATCAACCGAGTGCTCTGGTGCTGGGACAGAGTTAATGACAGTAAACAGAGAATTTTGGTGCAAGGGTAGAGCTAATGATCCAGTATGAGTGATTTTCATTAACAATGTGCTCTACTACAGGTGCTAGCTAATGGAGACTTAGTGATCCGACGAGTAAACCAGCATGGTCCTGTCCGGTACATGTGTCGGGTCTCCAGCACAAGGTACCCAGCCTTCCAGGATGCTATCTTCACTGATGTCTCTCCTCAGGTGTGTGTATGTGGGAGTGTAAATGTTTACCTATGCTTCAAAATTGTGGTCCCATACATTAACTTCTCATTTCTATTATACATTCTTTCTGTGTTCTTAATGGTCACCACCTGCAACATCTCTTCACTTAGCTTGATAAGTCTGTTCACTACTATACTGTCATAGTACTATCTCAAATCTGACCTGACTAATTTGGCTTATAGCTTCCTACAGTCTCCTCTAATTATATGTTCCAACAATTTTTCATGAATTCTATATAACTGCATAATTTCACTCAGTTTTAAAGACTTGCTCAATACAAAGCTATTATAAAGACTTGCTCAATATAAAGCTCAATAAATCTAAAGAACTGAAAAAAAGTGTTATAAATGTGTCCTGAGTTGTACTGTCTTTATGTGGATAGGTCTTGGGCTGCTATCTTCACTCTGGATCTTGGCTTCTTTTGCTTCAGGTAAAATTTTTGTCAATCATTACTAACTTCAAGCAACTCTACAACCTTCCTTAGGCCATGAGACAAAACTGGCAGTGCAAAATCTCATGTGGGTTAATTATATATTATAGATATCTTCTATGAAAATCTTGTCTTTGCACTAATCAAAATTTTGATCATGAACAGCATAAATACACTGTGGACGTAACAACATAAATACCCTGTGAAATACAATCAGCAAACTGCCATTACCAAATACTCCTCTCCCATTTGGAAAAACATAATACAAAGATTTAGGTTATGGGAAATTACTTGATAACATTCTTTGTATAACAGTATACATATATAAAACTTTTTTCAACATCACTTTCTAGCTCTTTACTAGAAACTTCATCATTTTCTCAGCACATCCCAATTAATCATAAACAATAGAACCATATTATGTATGCTAATCATAAACATAATTTTACTTATATAAGATGTTGTTACATCAGTAGCTAAACAAAGTGTTTCTGTGAGACAAATATGAAGATCAGCAGCTGATGAGTTATATATTTCAGGTACAGGACCAGTAAATGAGCAATCACAAAGATAACCAACACCACGAATGCCCACGTTGGTTCATCCACTCTTCATCACACATGTATGCACATATATGGTCAAAAGTTTTTAATTTCAAAAGAAACTCTTTCCATTCACATCCTAAAATCAGAGAGAGAGCCAGTTGAAGTACCAGGGTTAGAACTTGGAAATACTGTGGTGCCTGGATATTCTCATTAGTTTCACCACCAGTATTAGGCTACATGTCAATTCATGGATATCCTCAGAACCTCGTTACATGTATCAGGCTACAAGTTGGTACTCAGATCTCTTAGAACCTCTCATCAAAAGTAGAGTATCAAGCCCCAAGATGGTGCAATGATCTCTCAGGACTCCTTAACACAAATCCAAAATTAAGCTAGAATATGGAACATGGATCTTTCAGAACCTCATCCCAACAACAGAACAGTATTAGCTACAAGATGGATCACGGAACTATCAGAACCTTTCATCACAAGTACATTATATGGATAGTACATGGAATATGGATGTCTCAGATCCTCTCATCCCAAGAACAGCAATAAGCTACAAGATGGAATACAGACCTCTCAAAACCTCTCATCACAAGTACAGTATTATGCTACAAATTGTACTTCGATCTATCAGAAACTCTCAAAACAAGTATCAAGTTTCAAGCTGGTACATACATCTCTCACAACCTCAAGTCACCACTGATCCAGCTACAAGCTGGTGCAAATACAATTTATGGCTTACATCGTTACGATTTGTCTTCAGGAGTTCACTCTACCGGTAATGTATATCCCAGTGTTTGACATAACTAACATGACATTACTGAAAACACTTAACAATTTTTACTTCAGTGATACAGTTTTGCCACCTATTTCTAGTAAAATATTCAAATAGTAGAGTAAAAAATGTTCAGATTATTATGAATATCATTTCAATGTTTTATTACTGCACTTATCATTTTCAGTACTTATTATCATCATCATTATTAGCATCAGTACTGTTTATTGCAAATCATTAATGATTATTGCACAGCCTTCAAGTTGCAAGAACCCCTTTAAAGGAGTCCTAAGACTGCAAAATTGTACCTAGGGTATGGGCCTTTTATACAAGTATCAAGTTTCAAAAAGGGTGGATATGACTGAAATGAAATGTTAGATGACAACATTTGGTGCAAGGAGAGTTGACTGAATAATAAATGATATGGTAAACAAGAGGTGTGGTAATAAGAAGAGTATGTACAAGAAATATGAAGAGTGGGTAGGAGACCATGGAGAGGATAAGTAAGGAAAGGCTGACAAAGACAGTATAAAGTATACAAGTCATAAATGGAGGGAACAAGGTGAAGTGGGTTACCAAACAAGAGTTGGATTAATAAAATGAAAGATGCTTTGAGTGATCAAGACCAGATCATGCATGGGATTGAGCAACTGGAGCAATGTAGCACACTAAGAGCAATGAGCTATCAATGGGCTGAATAAGGATATATGAAGTAATCAAAAGAAAGCACATGGTCTGTGGGGCTTGGCTGGGATAATTATAAATAAATGAATAAAGTATGTGTGTATGTCTGTGAGTGCGTAGTTGGATTTCACCTAACTGACATTATGTTAAAAGTGAAGAGTCACCTACAATGAAGCTGCATCATCAGTTTATGAGAACAAAGTCTAGTCAAAAAACAACTTTGTTCCAAGTGGTTCATCCTGTCCCTGTTAATGATGTAGCACAGTTTTGAAGCTGCAGGAGCCCCTGGAAGAGGGGTCCTGAGGTAATGTTACATCGAACTCATAAAAATCCTAAGGCTGGATAATCTTCACAGAAATACCCAAATTGTTATATAATGTATGCAGTAATGCATAAGCTATAATTCTCCTGTCAGCCAGTTTTTAGTCATCATCAACACTGGCTCAATCTGTAATTTCTATGCTAATTGATCCTCACATTAATTCTGAAGATGATTAAAACTCGTAATACTACTTGGGCTTGTCAGTCATCAGGTTCAATACAGAAGCTTGTCATCTCTCAGGTTAATACTGGAGCCTGTCAGTCTTTACATAACTCCATCAAGGACAATATCCTCACAGTGAGTGACTAAATACACTTCCTGACCCGTCAACCACAAGCTTCAACCTTTCAACCTATGACCAGCTACTGATGAAAGCCTTGTACAGCAACAAAACTATGCTAAATGATGCACTACACAGCAACAAATGATGCACCAATCAGTGATGTAGTGAATCATCTCAGTAATGGTATTGTGTTGCTCTACACTTTTTGTGTTACTCGGAAATGCTGAAAGATCTACCAGCTGCTGTTGTGTGTGAGGCTTAAGCAACATAGTCAGTATGTACACAGGTGCAAAGGATGCTATAGACCCTAACAGCATGATAGAGATCACACTGTGCTAATTTCAAGAGACCTCATACCAAGGATGATTCAGAGCTAACTACTGATGATGTCAGGTACCTTAGATGAACCCACTCCAACCACTAGTGACCTAATGAACCATGACTTGTTACTCCCTAATTTCCAATGTGTAGCAGTGATGCAGCAACTCAGTCACTCTAGATCTCTAGCACAGGCAAGATATTTTAAACTAAATACCAATGGCACTTCATCCTAGGAATTATCCTAAGCTAATCATTAGTACCAGTAAGACAAGGGTCCTAGGATTGTCATATACTAACTACCAGTGACTTGTGATGCTTTAAATCATTCAATGCTAACACAGCACTCTTCATCCACTGTTACTCTCAGAACAATTATTAGACATGCATCACTAAAGAGGTTACTATGGACCATTGTAATACTTCTAATCTTTGTTCTGGGTGGTCTGGAGAGTAGTGTACTGTACTGAAATATCAGTTTTGCTGTATCATATCGAAATCCTTTCAGCAATTATCACTCTGCCTTTGGAAACAAATACAAACTAGAATGCGAGTAAAGACGTAGTCAGCCCAACATTCACAACGTTCTCTCAAGTGTAGAGTTTCCAATATCTGGTGTCTAGCATCTCCCCCACTGGGCTTTCTCAGGAACTCTGTTGTGTCACTGTCTTGGTCACTTGTCCATAAACCTTGAACCCAGCTTTTGCTTTCATTTTCAAATACTCATCTCCCTTAATCCCTTTTTAACACCTCCCATTCCTCTCTCTCATCCCAAACCTTTCAAAATACTTCATTTTTTGTCTCTATTCTTGGTCCTCAACTTTCAATTTGAGCACTGTTTACTGTAGTGGCTTTCTTCATTCCTTTAGTATGTTAATCATTTTCCCCATACCTTTATTATTACCAAGATTGGTTTCCCCAATTACTTTATTATATATGTAAATAACTTTCCCCATTCCTTTTACCTCTATCAAAGTTGGTTTTTCATATTCCTTTGCAATTAATTAGAATGGTTCTCCCCATCCCTGAACCTGTGAGTGTAAGTTTCCACCCATCCTTTTCATTACTGGCTAAGCAATCCTTCCATTTCTTCCCATCAAATGACTGCTATTCAAGTATTCTTTGTTTGAGCTGATCCTCCAATTTTTTTTAACTCATGCATACACAGTGATTCACTGTCCAAAGGAGTGAATCTCCCTCTTCTTACATTCTTCATGCAAGTAGCTCTGTATAATCACTTACTCCATGCGAGTTATTCCACCCGTCACAAATCCTTTCATGTGAGAGGTTTCATTTGCTCCACGTGCTCTTAGTGACAGTGAATCCAGCCATCCTCTGCTTTTGCTACAAGGAACATTTGGCTACTTTTCCCCCATTTATCTAACTTCTCTTTCATGTAATTTCATCAGTTCATAAACCCTATAAGAGTGGTTCTCTGCATCTACTCTTGTGTGGTTCCACATATTCATTCAAAACTTCAGGTGATTAGTTGCATTCTTCCACTGAAGTTATAAACAAAGTGAATGGCTCCACATTTTCATTCAACACTTTAAGGTGAGCAATTCTACTCCAGTCAAGTCATACACAGAGAAAGACACTTTTACTTTGTGTGCATCATACGAAATTGCAATCCTAAATAGCTAGATCTGTTCATACTTTAACTAACATATGACTGATTTCTGTCATTCCATGGCTTATATGAGATGAAAAAAAAATACAATTCTGTGTTAATGTTAGACCTGCAAAACTAATACAGATAAATTGTATATTAGCGTATAATGTTCTATCTTTAATTACATATCTATTTATATCTGACCTTATTGTGCAAGTTTCTGTTAACTAAATTAGAAATATGATATGAGTCATTGTTTATGCAAGCTTGATTCTCTTTATGACCATTTCATACATGAAACAAGTGTGATGTTCCAAAAATCATCAAGAAACATCTTTATGATGTTTCTCCTGTAGTCAATGATTGCCATATCTCTTTCTCATCATTATTACAGAGATATCAAATGGTGCATTACTGATTGTAAGAATTACACGATCGTTTTTTTTAACACTTGTAATATTAGTGTGAAATATTCATGATACCTTCTCCTGGTCCACATCCCTCCCAGCATTTCACAGCCAAAGTCAACTTCTGCTGGTCTACATTCCTTTCATCAATTTACAGCCCCTGACATCTGGTGGTCCAAGCCCCTAAAATAATTCCAAAGCCATTGTCATCATCTGGTGGTCCAAGCACCTCTAGCTAGTCCACAGCCATTGTCATCTTCAGGTGGTCCAAGCCTCTTTAACCAATCCATATCCTTTGTATGCTGTATGGTTCAAGCCCATCTAGCTAATCAACAACCAGTCATTTTCTGGTGGTCCAAGCCCCTCCAACCAATTCATAGCCACTTCATCTTCTGGTGGTCCTAGCTCTTCTAGCTAGTCCACAGCCACTTCCATCTTCTAGTGATCCAAACCTCACTAGCCAGTCCACAGCTACTGTCATTCTCTGGTGGTCTAAGCTGTTCTAACCAGTCCACAGCCAAAGTCATATTCTGTCAGTACATATCTCTCCTAAGATTATACACCCAAAGTTGTCTACAGATAGTCCATGTTCCTCCAACCGTCCACAATCACAGTCATCTTCCATTAGTTAAATGTCTTTCAACCAGTTCACTAATACACTTTCTTGTACTGGTCCATGTCCTCCAATCCAAATTACAGCAAAAGTCATCTTTTGTTTTTCCAGTGTGTCTGACCAGATCACAACCACAATCATGTTCTGTTGATCCAGGTCCCTCCCCCACCTAATTCATAACCACATATTCCTTAATCTTCTGTAAAACCAAGTACCTTCCACCAGTTTACATCTATAGCCATCTTCTGCAAACCATGTCCCTTGTATCAAGCCCACAGCCACAGTCAAGCCATCTTCTGCAAACCATGTCCCTTGTATCAAGCCCACAGCCACAGTCATTTTTTACTTCTAAAGTTTATGGCTACAGTTATTTTCTGTTAGTCCAAATCCTATCTGCCTGCCAACAACCACAGTTATTTTCCTTGAGTCACATCTTTTCCTCACACCACAGCAGCAGTCACCTTTCTGTTCATGTCCAAGCCATTGGTTCATGATCACATTTGTTTCTTTTGGTCATGTCTCTTCCAAAAATCAATAATCACATAACTGCAGCTGTATTCTTCTAATCATATTCCTTGTACTTGTCAACAACCACAGAATTGTTTTTCATCATCTGCTCTTAGTATCACTGACCACACATGTGTGTGTACTGTGTCATAAACCATGTCAGTAGTTTCTACGAAGATCCATGTCTTGTAATGAGGATCTAAGAGCCTATAGCTGGTTGAAGACTAGTTTAGTCTTTCTATGAACTTTTTGAAGGAAATACAAGGCATGTGGTAAAGATCTGAGAAGCTGTATGTAGTTCAAGACTGGTGGTTTACTCTTTCAATGGTTTTGGTTGTTGTAAAAGATAAGAAAGAGATATGTATATGAACCTGCAAAATGATTTCCCTCTTGATGTATTACTGCAGATGAAAAAATATGTACATGAAGATTATAATAAACTGTATGCAAATTTCCTTTGTATTCTAGTCAAAATACCTTCAGATATCAATTGCATAGTTTCAACCTCATGCAACATATCAAATAATAAGATATTATCAATTAGACATGTATGAATATGTACATGTGTACATACATGTATATGTATGCACTTGTATGTATATCTATATATGGTGATATATACACTTGTATATCTACATATGGTGATATATGCACATTTATGTATATCTACATATGGTGATATGTATATGTGCATGTATGTACATATGTGTGTATATGAGTGGATGGGTCCTTATTTGTCTTTTTCCTGGTGCTACCTGGCTGACATGGGAAACAACAACCAAGTGTATGGTTACAGCACATTACACATGACACCTAGATACTGAGTGTGAATGCATGTGGCCTTTTTTGTCTATTTTCCTGGCGCTACCTTGCTGAAGCAGGTGGTAGCAATGATGTTTCCTCAGGGATGGGGTAGCACCAGGAATGGATGAAGGCAAGCAAGTATAAATATGTACATGTGTATATATGTATATGTCTGTGCATGTATATGCTGATATGTATATGTGCGTGTATGGGCATTTATGCATTTATATAGGTGTACGTGAGTGGATGGGCCATTCTTTGTCTGTATCTTGGCACTATCCCCCTGACATGGGAAATGGCGAACGAGTATAATAATAATAATTATAATAATAATAATAATAACAATAATAATAACTAATGATGATAATGATAACAATAATAACTACTACAACTACTAATAATACTACTACTGCCAGGAAAAAATGGATATGTTGAGACGTGCAAGCCCACCTTTTGGCAAAATGATAGAAGAAACAGATAGAAGTAGAAGGTAGGAACCTTTAGGCATGAGCATTAGGTAGACACATTAGGTGGACATAGTAGGTGAGACTGTTAGGCAGGAGCTTTAGGTGGAAGTATCCAAGCAAAACAGTGTGCTACAGCTGCCCTCTGCCAGTGGCCTGTTAAGGGTGAGGCACTACAGGCTAAGATGCAGCACCAGAGTTCACTAATTATGCAGAATTTATTGCCGTGGCCATCCCCATAAGGGAGTTCCAGGTGAGAGAAGGCGTCAGAGATATGGATAGATTGATAGATTGTGCATACCCAGAAAAACAAATCAAATCTAATTCTTAATCATAAGATAAAAAAGAGCAAGGAGAAAAAGATAAAAGAAGAAAGGCTTGGTCTTCCTTAAATGGAAACACGAAAAAGTTTCAAGAACTGATGATGGATGATAGACTTTACAATACATAAAGTGAAAAACAATAAATAAATGAATAAATAAATACATTACACTTTCAAAGCCTACACTTTCCAAAACGAACCAACAATTCACAACATATTCTCAGTGAAAATATTGAAGGCATAATAAGGATGGTTCTTGTACAGGTTGAAGACAAGCCCATCTAAGTGTTGAAAAATTCATAATGATTTCAAGAATGAATTTGATTAAGGGTAGCTGGATTTATTGGGCAGAGACAACTTTGGAAACTC
>JAUUDZ010276153.1:0-16757 GCA_032361705.1 Panulirus versicolor | reverse complement strand
AAAGGCAGTTGACCAACTATGGCTGTTCCATTGTCACACCAAACTGTTTCTCAAAGGGTAAATGATATGAATAAAGACATTATTGATCAAGTTGTGAATGAGCTGAAAAAAAGCCCATCTTTTTCACTTCAACTTGATTAATCGATTGATGTCAGTGGACAGGCCGAATGTGTCTCATTTGTGAGATACATTGAAAGAGATGATATAAATGAACATGTACTTTTTTGCAAAAATTTAAAAGAACATACAACTGGGGAAGCCATTTTCAATGTCATCAATCAGTTCTTCTCTGAACAAGAGAATAGCTGGAAATCTTGCATTAGTGTGTGTACAGATGCTGCTGTATCCATGACCAGGAAAGTCAAGAAACTCGTTGCATGGATTAAGAAGGAAAATCCTGATGAGGAGCGGAATCATTACATTGTTCACAGAGAATCATTAGCATCCCAAAAAAATGAGTTCAAAGTTGCATGGGATATTGAATGATAGCCTCAATGTAATCAATTTTATAGAGCCAGTGCCACTTAATGCTCACCTGTTTCACAGACTGTGAAAGCATAGGTCTGAGCACAAAGAGGTGCATTGGCTGTCGACAGGGAGGGTACTCACCAGGTTGTTCAAGTTGTGAGATGAGGTAGGTTCCTTCTTATGAGAACATGGATCTCTTTACAGAACACAGATGAGTGGCACTTGTTCATTGACTCATCAAAAGTAAGCTTGAAAGCAGTTCTACTCCACAATGGAAATAAGATACCCTCTGTTCCTCTGGCTCATGCAGCTAACATGAAGGAATTGTAAGATAACATAAAGCTTCTTTTGAAAAAATTAAGTATGGGGACTTTAAGTGGAAATCATGTGGTGACCTAAAGGTAATGGCACTTTTACTCGAAATCCAACTTGGTTACATGAAGTTCTGTTGTTTCCTCTGTGAGTGGAACAGCTGGGACAAGAAAAATCATTATGTAAAGAAAGTGTGGCTAAAACAAACATCACCAACTCCACTGAAGAAGAATGTCATCAATCCTCCTCTTGTTGATCGTCAGAAAATTTATGTCACCTTAGCACATTAAGCTCGGGTTGATGAAGAACTTTATCAAAGGCATGGATAAACTGGCCATGGATTCACATATATGAGGAACAAATTCCCCAGAATCAGTAATGCAAAAATCACGGATGGAAATTTTGAAGGACCATAGATCAGGGAAGTGCTTCGAGAGGAAGAGTTTGATGAAGAGCTAAATGAAATTGAAAAAACTGCATGGCTGTCATTTAAGAGAATTTGCAAAGATTTTTTTGGGAATCACAGATCAGAAAATGACTGTGATGTTGTAAAAGATCTATTGACTTCATATAAAGCTCTGAGGTGTAACATGAGTCTAAAAATTCACTTCTGGGACTTCGTACTTAGACATTTTCCCAGAAAATCTTAGGGCAGTCATTGTTGAGCATGAAGAAAGATTTCACCAGGACATTCTGGACATGGAAAGTGCGGTACCAAGGAAAGTGGAGCTCCTCTAAGTTGGCAGATTATGGCTGGACACTAAGGAAGGATGTTCCTGAGGCCAAATATAGCTGAAAATAGTACACTTCTACATTTTAGAGGCTAGTATTTTAAAAGTAATACCAGTCTTATGTATGAATGAGTAATGTATACATATTGTAAAATTTAACCGCTCTGTCACTTAAAAACTATGCCTGATAGAAAAATTCTAAAGACAGGTTTGAATTCTGCATAAAAATCACCATAAGGTCTACCTAGTTTTTTCGTTCATGGGACAAATTTGAACCCAAGTTCTGCTCCTCATTCTTCTATCCATTTATATTATATTATCTATATTACTTGATCACAATTTCCCGTATCAGCAAGGTGGTGCCAGGAAACCGACGAAGAACGTACCATCCACTCATATACACATACATATACATAAATGCCCATACACGTACATATACATTATATATACATATCAATATATACATACACACACATATACATATATACGCATGTACATATTCATACTTGCTGGCCTTCAATCCATTCCCAGCACCACCCCACCCCACAGGAAACAGAATTGCTGCCCCTACCTTCAGTGAGGCAGCACCAGGAAAACAGACAAAAAGACCACACTCATTCACACTCAGTCTCCAATTGTTATAAGTATGCACCGAAATCACAGCTCCCTATTCACATGCAGGCCCCACTATCCTTTCCATGGTTTACCCCATATGTTTCACATGTGCTGGTTCAGTCCACTGATAGCACGTTGACCCCTCTATACCATATTGTTCCAATTCACTCTATTCCTTGCATGCCTCTCACCTTCCTGCATGTTCAGGCTCCAGTCACTCAAAACTCAGAGCCAGAACATTCAGGTTTCTTTCCTTAAACATACTACCTATCTCTCCTTTCTTCTCATCTTGGTTACATCCACACACATTCAGACACCACAATCTGAGCCTTTGAGGTGGATGAGCACTCCCCATTTGACTCCTTCTTCTACTTCCTCTTTTAGAAATTGAAATACAAGGAAGGAAGGGTTTCCCGCCCCCCCTTTAGTCCCCTTCTATGAAATGCAGGGAATACATGGGAAGTACTCTTTCTCCCCTATCTATATATTCTATCTATTTCCAGTACCTGTTCTCTCCTGGAACTCCCTTAAGGGGGCAACCACAGCAAAAGTCTCTATAACTTGAGGAACTCCAGTGCAACTTCTTAGCCTTTAGTGCCTCATCCATAACAAAACAGTGGCAGAAGCAACTCTTGTGCATTTTTTCAGTGTTTGCAGAGGCCCCTACCAAATGTGCCTAACTACTGTTCCAACCTTCTACTGATAACTAATGCTCCCACCTAATATTCCTACCTACTACTTCTAACTAATGTTTCTACCTAATACTCCTGCCTAAATGTTCCTGCTTACTATTTCTATCTATTGCTCCTACCACTTTGTCAAAAGGCAGGGATAATGCAAAGTGCTCACCACAAGAAAATCTAGTTACAAAGAATGAGCTGTATGAGTTAAGGGGTGTCAAGTGTTATGTGTGACAAGGAGAGATTGTATGTTTGAAGACAGAACGCCTGTAGTCCATGTGTGGGTGAGGCTGAAAGAAAAGACGGTTACCCGAGCCAGAGGGCAACTTGACAAACACTGAAGTACTGGCTCACTACGCAGACTTCACTAACCCTACTGATAACCAAGTGGGTAGTACTGGCAATATACCTCCCTGGTCGTAGGCTGCCTGCCAACTACTACCTACCTCATTCTTCCCATTGTTTAAATGAAAAGCAGTCTCCAGTCCATATCATTACTGATTCAAGCTAATTTAGAAATTGCAAAAATCTTAATCTATATAAATAATTTATATAGTTATATTAACAATAAAATGTATCTTACTGGAAATAATATGATTGTATGGTGATATGTGTATATATTCATCTGTTTCTTGGAGCTACCTCACTAATGCAGGTAATGGCAATCAAATATAATGGCCCAACCCATCCACGTACACATGCATATACATAAACGCCCACACACAAACATATACATACCTATACATTTCAATGTATACATACATATACATACACAGACATACACAAGTAAATATTCATACTTGCTGCCTTCATCCATTCCCGTCGCCACCCTGCCACACATGAAAAACAGCACCCCTCTCCCCCCACGCGTGCGTGAGGTAGCGCTAGGATATGACAACAAAGGTCACATCCATTCACACTCAGTCTCTAGCTGTAAGTGTAATGCATCGAAACCACAGCTCCCTTTCCACATCCAGGCTCCACAGAACTTTCCATGGTTTACCCCAGATGCTTCACATGCCCTGGTTCAATCCACTGACAGCACATCAATGGATGTTAGCATCAAAACTACTAACACACTCTCTCAGCTGCTCCCAAAACACTTGCCTTTCATGATCTTTCTTCCCATGGCCAGGTGTATATGCACCAATAATCACCCATCTCTCTCCATCCACTTTCAGTTTTACTCATATCAATCTAGAGTTTACAACATCCAGGTTCCTTTCCTTAAACATACTACCTAGCTGGGAAGAATCAACATGATCGTGTGTGTGAGAAAGACTTGGGGTTAGACACTCTCCAGCCAGGGGCCTGAGCTCTGTGTCGCAGAAATTTTAAGGAAGGAAACTGTTTAGAGGTAATTATTAGAATTTCATGTAAGTAAAGGAATAACATGTTCAACAAGCAATTTCCGACATACACTGATTCTAGCTTAGAATGCAATGCTGTACATTTCTCAAGTCTAGTCATCTTAATTAATGAAATGAAAAAGAACTAAGAGGGAAGATCTAGAAGAAGGCAATGAAGGTGGTAACTGAAATAAGAGAACTAAATTAAAGACAAGATTAGTCATAAATTTGCCCACTAGAGTAAAGAAAAGAGGGGAAGATGATCCCAACCTTCAAGTCTCTAAATCACTTTGATGATGATGTTAGTACATAATTCTTTGGAATGTGCAAAGATTGAACAATTAAACGTCATAATGAATTGAGCAAAACCATTTTTGAAAAAAATTGCAATAGTGCTTTTATATTATTAGTGTAGTTCTGTAAAAAAAACAGATTAAGCTAGCTGATGAAACTGTGATTGCAATCAGTATACTGAAGTTTCATAAAACTGTACGATAGTATAAAACCTTTAAGAGATGGAGCTCCCCATACAAAAAATACAATAGTAGATGACATTATGCTCCTATAATGTAGCAAAATTCTAACTTTATTAACTCAATTCTTACTTTCATGAGTTGGATCAAGGGCATATGGCATGCAGCTTTTGAGGGAGTATGAATAACTAGGATTCCCAACCTCTGCCTTGCAAGTTGGCCAAGTAATCTCCACAAAAAGGTGCATGTACAAATTTGACCTCCAATTGCAAATGGAAACAGAGATAATGATAAACAGATGGTTTATCTTTATGCATCTCTTTAGTAACTGAGTTACAAACTTCTAAATTATGCAAGTACTGTAATAAGTCTGGAGTTAGTTGGGGATGGTAGAGTACACTATATGAATAAGAGTACACTATCTAAAGATGAGTACACTACTTGAAGAAGACCATGTGTCGAAACATCTCGAATAAAGTCTTTGCTCCAACCTTATGTTTCTCCATCTCCTTGTTATCTCCACATTTGTCATTATGGATACTGAGTGTACACTATAATAAACTTCCTAAAGATAAGCAAACTTCAATTCACACTATCTATTCAACCTCATGTTTTCCTTACCTTAAGAATGGTGAGAGCTTCCCGATGTGTGACACCTCGTAAATTTTTGCCATTGATGGATAGGACTCTGTCACCACGCTGGATGCGTCCATCACGGTCTGCCAGGCTACCAGGTATCACCTTATGTACCTGTTGATAAATACATTATTCTAACACAAATCATCTAGTTCACATTGCAGAAGAGTACTTTATGCACAAAGTCCAAAATCAATTGGGCTTGAGAGGTTAAGTTAATCTTGGACCCATTTATAGGACAGCTGGGCATTTCAACAAACATCTTTGGAGAAAGATTATCTCATACTTTGGGGCAATTCTGGAGACCTGTCCTCCACATGGTATGCTCTGATAACCAGATATATGTAACTTTAAAAACTCATAAACAACCCTTAAAGAAATGAAGAAAACATTTAAGGTAAAAGGAAAGAAATAAAAGAAAGTGGTGAGTAATGGTTGATGAATGTAGATAGTACCATGTGAAGAGGTCAGAGGCCTGTGTTGGCTAATAATAATGATTAGCAGGAGGTGTTAGTTGAGGAAAATTGTTTGTGTTGCATGACAGATAAGAAAAGTAGTCAATGGTGGATATTATTTTAGAAGAGAAGGCACTGGTGATTGCTGTATAAGTCAAAGGTGGTGGCTAAAAGTAGCTACTGATGCTTGTTAGTTCTGAACATATGCCAGTGGTGTAGGATGGATGCGGAAAATAGGATGTGTAGCGGTGATGATGAGAGGCATCAGCTGTTGTTCCAAAAAATGTGGTAATTGGCACCTGGCGGTAAATGAATAAAGTATAAGTAGTGAATGGTACTGTGTTGAGTGCAGGGTGAGGTAATTAGTCAAAAGTTGAATGGAGACTAGATCTAGGTGTATATAACGGTTAAACAAGAATATCATGATTTGTCATAATCATCAGCCCACTAGGGGAATGAGCACGACTTTCTGTGACCATGGCCAATAATAGGGGGTGGGGTGCAGAGGGGTCCAAAAGGGGTCCCGGGAATTTCCGGAGATCTCAGAAAATGTTTGCGTGTATTGACAACAAGCATTCACATTTTGTGTGAGCCAACAAAGTTAAAATATTCTTAAAGAACATGGCATAAAACCGTAGTGGATAAAAATAGGATGACTAATGGAGAAGGGAAGGAGACCCGAAAGAAACTTTGTACCCCCTGATAAAATTTTTCTTAAAGGCCCTGTCTGTGACCTTTGTAATCCCTTTCTGCTATTGTTCACAAGATAAGCAAGGAGTGCTCACTAAAGCAGTCGCTGACAGCAGCAAGATCAAAATCAATTAGATACGGGTCATGGGTGAAGATAAAATTTTGACTACTTGGATCAAGATAGCAATCTTTCGATAGTTAAAAGGAGGGTGACTGACTACTGGTTGAGAAGTCACGTGAGAAGTGATTTGATGAGAAAAGTGGTAAGTGGTGTTCAATCGGATGAGATGATCAGTTTTGGCTGAAGGCACGGGTGGGCCAGCGATGAAGGGGAGCAGTAAGATGTGGTTAGGGGTTGAGGAGAGTGAGTAATGGAGAGTGATGGCTGTGAACAGCGTGGTGGTGAAGGAGGCACTGCGCAGGTAGTCAGCGGAAGTGGCCGAAGGGAGAGAGATAGAGTGAAGAGCAAAAGATCAGAGAGGCCAGACGATACTGCGGAATGAAACGAGAAATTGAAAAGGGTTGCCAGAGATTAAATTGAGAGAAGAACCTTGACATCAAGATGGGGTAAGGAGGGATATGACTTGCCTCCATATGGTATATGGTAGACAATGGGTGACCGTGTGTTGATCGCTGGTCATGTTAATGGCATGGTGTTAGCACATTAGCTTCCTAAGCAGCTAACACACTTTTCTAAAGTGAGTCATCTCTTACGTAAACATTGTACAAGTAACCTATCAACTGATAAACCGATTGACCAGGTTGGTCTTTTATAATAACGTGGACAATTAATTCATTTGAAAAGTTTACCTAAAGTTCAAATAAGAATCAACTTAAGACAATATCAAATATTACGACAGGGGATCCTCTGAATCATTAAATGTTTCATATTTTTAAGACGTTTTCACGTGACCAGGAACAACTTGAATAAGCAATTACGTTAAAATACATTAAGACGTGTTTTCACGTGAACATAAGCAACTCCAACTTGAATAGGCAATTACCTCATAATAGATGGACACCTTTTAACAAAATTATAAAGATGTACAGCTAATTCTGGTCTTATAAGATCATTAACTTATTGCTGCAGAAGCTACAAAATTGGAATTAGTGAGGCAAACCTGCCTTTAAATCACCCTTAGCACAAACGGTGTATAAAGATGACTATTTTGACTCTTGAAAAGTATATCAAAAAAAAAAAAAGAAAAAAATGCAGTACAAGGCCTGTGTCTCAGCAGAACTGCACAAGCCATAGGCAACGTCAATCAAGGCCTGATGAGAACGCTCACCGTGATTTCCTTGGCCTCATAGTCGGCACCCCCAGCCAAAGTGATACCGATGGAACCATGGCCGACAATCTCCCGGTGAAGGACCACCACCAGTATCTCATGGGAAGGCGTACCAGACTCCTCCAACGACTGATTAGCTTCTTCAATCAGCTGAGCCAACTCCTGGAACAAACGAGCCATTACATTATTTGCACTGTTTAATTAGTAATATTAGACAGGCAAAAATGTTTAAATTATCAATTTCGCAAACCTAGAGTTACAACTGTCACAACAGAGTAAGTCCCATAAACAAAGGTAGAGGAATGGCGCATACAGTGAAACTTTAGCAAATGTAAGCTGAAAATTGTGTGCGCGCAAATAGCTTCCACACGGGGTATTTTTTTTCTCTAATTCAGGCTTAACTTTCAAGACTGCGATTTTATCACAGCTGAAAGCATTTGCTCTTACCACAACAGACTTACCGA
Organism: Panulirus versicolor; assembly: GCA_032361705.1. Taxonomy (NCBI): domain Eukaryota; kingdom Metazoa; phylum Arthropoda; class Malacostraca; order Decapoda; family Palinuridae; genus Panulirus; species Panulirus versicolor. Next base: position 8,595 of record JAUUDZ010276153.1, on the reverse strand, counting down.
TTGTTTGCTCCCACAATCTGTTTTTAATCATGCAACAATAACCTCACTTCACAGCGCTTTACTGAAGCAACGCGCCCAAGCCGCTGAGCCTTTGTACAACTATGATCAGCAATGGGTCATCCCATATACTAAGCTACTAGCTCATGTCGCTGGCCTTAGCTAATACCCTTACAGACCCTCAGATACAAATAACATCGCGAGATTCGGCCACCACAACACTCGGCAAAAATCATATGCCTGCTCAAGGCGATAGTTTTGCTTCAGCTTAAGGACTGTTGCACTTACAATTTCCGTTGCTACTTTCAACTTTATCTGTCACATATACAGGATAAGTGAAAACGACAGGTCATCCCAGAGAAAGAGAGAGAACTTGAAAGGGTTGACCGATTAAGTGGGTTGGGATCCTGAGAGATGGATGCAATAGGGGGCATTCTCAGGACAGCACTTCCTGCTGTTACTATCACTGGTGGTGCTGTTGTTGTTTGTGGAGGTGGTGGTGTATTTGATCCTGGTGCTACTGTTATTGTTGCTGGTGGTGGCTGAAATGTATCTATTGTTAGTGGATGTGAATATTTAGTACTTGTGTTGTTGTTGATTTTAATGTTTGCTGATGGTGGTGGGGTTATTAAACTGTGGTGGCGATTTTCTTTTGTCACAGAGATTTTTGGCGTTGGTAACACATGTGTTGTTTCTGGTGAAAAAAGGTTGCTGTAGTTACTGTTAGCACTGTAGTTACCGCTGGAGCTGTAGTTATCGGTGGCGTTGTAGTTATCGTTGGAGGCGAAGTTATTGCTGGAAATATAGTCATCACTGTAGCTGTAGTCATCGCCGGAGCTGTAGTTACCTCTGGCGCTGTAGTAATTGCTGAAGCTATAGTGATCGCTGGTACAGTATTAATTGCTGGAGCTGTAGTTATCATTGATGCTGTAGTCATCGCTGTAGCTAGAGTTAGAGCTGGCGCTGTAGTTATTGCTAATGCTAAAGTGTCTGGAGATGGTTCATGTCAGATAGGTTGCCTTCCCTTTGTGCCTATGGTTGTTGACTTCTGACCTTGCCTCCCATGATACCTATAATGACCCGAGTGCACGTAAATGACGGGTGACGTCTTAGGCCGTGCCTCAACCATGAGTCTCACGACGGGTGACGAGGCGGAACGAGCCTCAACCATGATTCTCATGAGGTAACGTGGCAAGAGGAACCTCATCCATGACTGTCACAACAGTTGACGGGGCGGGACGAGTCTCAACCGAAAGTCTCACAACCGGTGGCGTGGCAGGTCGAGCCTCAGCCATGAGTCTCACAATAGGTGACGTGGAGGGACGAGCCTCAGCCAAGTCTCCATCCGGTGCTGTGGCGGGACGAGCCTCAACTATGAGTCACACAACGGGTGACATGGAGGGACGAGCCTTCACCATGTTTCACAACAGGTGACGTGGAGGGACGAACCCTAACAATGAGTCTCAAAACGGGTGACATGGTGGGACGAGCCTTAACCATAAGTCTCACATTGGGTAACGTGGCGGGACGAGCCTCAAACAAGAGTTTCACAATGGGTGATGTGGCAGGACGAGCCTCAACCATGAGACTCATGACGGGTGACCAGGCGGGACGAGCCTCAACCATGATTCTCATGAGGGGGTGACGTGGCAGGAGGAACCTCGACCATGAGTCTCAACGGTTGACGTGGAGGGATGAACCTCAACAATGAGTCTCGCAACGGGTGACGTGGTGGGAAGAGCCTCAACCATGAGTCTCACAACGGGTGATGTGGCGGGACGAGTCTCAACCATGAGTCTCACAAAGGGAGACGTGGCGGGACGAGCCTTAACCATGAGTCTCTCACAACGGGTGAGTGGCGGGACGAGTCTAAACCATGAGTCTCACAAAGGGTGATGTGGCGGGACGAGCCTCAACCATGAGTCTCACAACGGGTGAACTTGGCGGGACGAGCCTTAACCATGAGTCTAACAACGGGTGACGTGGCGGGACGACTGTCAAACACGAGACCCCCCTACTTTGGTAGGAGGGCGGGGCGACAGTCTACTACCGTTGTTAACCTCTGTTAAAGCATCTACTGCAACGCATAATGTCTGGCTGGGATGAAGGTTAATGACGTGCTGGTTGCAGAGGGGTTCATGATTTTGTGTAATGGTGCAGAGAGGATGGAGGGGCGGCTGATCACATGCTGTAGAGAGGCCATCCTACACCACTAACTGTTGCTACTATAGAGGACGTGGTCGTCAGGAATAGTTACAAGGCACGTGAAGGAGTCTTTGCTCTTCCTCCGCTGGTCACGAATATTATCTCCCCCGTAGACTTCTCTCAGCCGTAGTCTATCATGCCGCCGGCAGGAGCACCACTGAGATACACGGCCTCCTCTAGGAGGGAATGACGGAGGCGAGGTCCCGTAGGTGGCGTGATGAGCCGCGGGCGGCCGCCAGCTGCAGCCTGCATTCTTCCTGGTTGAATGATTCCTGGCCTGGCTCTGACATTGTCTTTGTCAGCCATGATAACCCTTTGTTGCTGACACCGCTGGCCTCTAGCTGCCAGAGGTGACTGCTGACACTGGCTGCCTGGGGTCGCTATTGACTCTTGGATCCTTGGGGGTCACTGTTCATCCTGGCTGCCTTGAGGCTTCTACTGGCGGCATAAGATCCCTGCTGATGGTTTGTATGGGGTTACTGCTGACCGGGAATGCCTTCAATGTTCATCTTGAATGCCAGCAGTCACATCTGACCCTACATTTCCGCCGTCAGTAGAGATGCATATTGGAAACAGTGGAACAACATTACGTCCGCAAACATTCATCATTTTGCCTGAAGAGTGGTTGGCAGTAACAATGGTATATGTGTGAAGCCAAGCTGAAACTCGAGTCGGGTGTGTGAGGGCATGCGGACAACATATGAGGCTGCGGAGGGGCTTACCGAGGAGACGACGGATGAGGTTGTGCAGGGGGTGGGGTGGGGTAGTAGTGAGGCGTTTAGAATTCCGCGAGCTGACGTTCCCTGAGCAAGCTCATCACTGTCACCTTACTCTCCCTGTTACCATGAGCAAGTTCATCACTGTCCCCTTACTCTCCGTCACCATGAGCAAGCTCATCGCTGTTACCTTGCTCTCCCTGTTACCATGAGATAGCTCATCACTATCTCCTTACTCTCCCTGTCACCAATGACATAGTGCTGTTCCTTACTCATTCTTCATCCGCACACCTCATTCTCCCTGTCATGCAAAGAAAAATTGCCGTCGGCAACAGTGTGTTTGTCGGGGTCCCGCAGTGTGTGTGTGTGTGTGTGGTGTCGATCCCCTGATGGTGGGACTGGCGGGCCTCCCTCATCCTCTGCCCTCAGACACACACCGAGTCTTCTCCACTTCGACGTAGCCACAGTGTAATGTGCTAAGTAATATTACCCCACTCTCCTCTGCCACCAAAAATCAGCTTAGAGCTACCACGAATACGGAATTCATAAGTAAAGCTCCCATCACAAAGCTCTAATGACTGTGAGGTATATTATAAACAGACTCGTAAAATTACCATATGTGAACCCGGACCGTTCGCACCCCGTCTTTTGTGGCAGGCTACAATGGTGGAAAGAAAATGGGCTCAAGACAAAAGCGCATCGTCAGCAGTGCGCCGACCTTGGCCAAGGACGTTCAAACACCACCACAATAAAATCGAAAATTATATATTTTTCTCTCTTCTTTGAATGCTGAGGAATTAAAAGTAACTCGAGTTGACAAAAAGTAATTATTTAAATTCTCTCCAGGAAGAAAAGTTTCACTGTAAGAAAGTTTTTTGTTTCGTTTACTTTAGTTTTGCTTTAACCCCATCCCAAAGGAAGGTATCGAGGGGAATACAAATAACCGTTAGGAAAAGATGAGAATTATCCATTGTAACCTCCGGAGGCGGACATGTTTTCCGGTTAAGCGGATTCCTCGACAGTAATGGCGGGGCTGGTGAACCTGCGACACCCCCCCCCCCCCCCAACACACACACACCCACACACACATACCAGGAGGCACATCCCGATCGACCACGACCGCTCATAAACAACACTGGTCAGGTGACAACACGCAAAACTCACAAACATACTGCAGAAGACTTCATCACACGAACTAAAGCATGTTGACAGGAATCTTACGAACACATACCATTAAAAAAAAAAAAACTGCCCAGGAACGAATACAAGGCGAACCATCCCACAAACAACTGGAAGGCAACTCATCCAACGAACAACACCTAGGCTTGCCATCCCAAAATTGACTGGAAGGCAAGTTATCCCACAAACGACACCAAGGTTAACAATCCCACGAACGAATATATGGCCAGCTACACCATGAGCGAATGCCGGGCCAACCACAGTGAACAGAGGCGGTGTCATCCACCCAACAAACACAAAACCAGTCGTTCCTTGAATAAATATATCTAGATAAAACATAATTACAACTTTAATTAATGTAGTGAATCCTTTACAGTGGAAAGGTTACTGATCTTTACCTCAAGGTCGAGTTGAGGACGTGCACACAGGTGTGGCCGCTTGCCTAAAGAGCACTCAGCAGAAAATTCAAAAGGATGAAAATCATGAAGCTTGTAAAAACCCATAACAATCAAATCTATACTGAAACCCAACAGTAAACAGACTCCAACCAAGATATGGACGGAGTAACGAACGAGGCATGCTGATGACGGGAGGGGGGATTTGATTTGTGCCAGTAACACCAGCATATTTACTGTGCACCCCATGCTCATCCTGTGAGCGGTAGCGCAAAAGGATTACAGAGGTCACAGGGGAGTGCGCAGCCTACAGACTTCGTGTTAAAAAAAAAAAAATGTTTTCCTTTGATCGGTACACCACAGCTCAATAGCGGTGATTTAAACTCAGGGTAGCAAGTAAGCTTCCTGGACACGAGGATTACAATACTTCAAAAAAATCTGTTGCTCATCGATAAAAGCTATTTTGCCTGTAATTACTACTGTGTTCTACCGAAAGAGAGTTTTACACTCATGTTGCCCCGTCTTCTTAACTTTGTAGATACCTACTATATCTTTAGTTCTATGTATGTATGTATGTATGTATGTATGTACAAACACACACACACACACACACACTAGCCTATGCCAGGTACCAATTCTATCGATCAGCCACAAGGGGAGGATGAACACTGGGTGGACAGTATACCGACTGCCACGAACAGGACTCGAACCTATGGAGTTTGATCCCAGGTGGCACGTGCTTGCATAGGTGAGTATGCTAACCGGTACACCATAGAGGTGTGGCGAGGTGTGAGGAAAGGTCCGACCACAGAAAACTGATACAATAACAGACAATATGATTAACTATCAAAACAAGATTTTGATATTTGTGTTTTAGAAATCCATTCTACACAATGGGGATAAGATGTGAAATGAGTTTCTATCTGTGCAGTCTGTTGGCCTATATCAATATGTTTCTTCCAAAAATATTCAGATTTATAACTGCCGACAAGTACTTGAAATGTAATCCACAGACACACGAACACAGTAATTTCCAGGAGGATATCTGCACCAGAGGCTTGAATGAGCTTATGTGCTATGGTGGTCATACTGCATGTCACCTCGGCAAAAAATGAAGATACTTGATGAAGGAGCATCCATTACTCATTTATGTAAAGCTATGGATCAATCTGCTGAGTAGCTTCCGCAAAATTTTTTTGAAATGTTAACCACAAACCATTCTGTCTTGTGGCTGCCAAATCATATTCCAGGTCACTTGTTATGAAGATTGTCTTTCTTTCTTTTTTTTTAAATAAATGACGCTCTACAGATCATTTCTGTAAATCTTTGATTCAAAATTTCTAAAAAGATTTAAATGTGCAAAATTTACAGACGACGACGAAATAGCTGATCAAGTGCGGTAAAAATCAATCTATCAGTGTTTCCGTTAGTCATCGAGAAATCAATATCACGTACAAAATAAGCGCTTAAGGAGTGGAGATGAGCTTGCCCTGTGTGTAACGGAGAAATCTGTGCTCACCAGGAACAGGTAAAGTATCGACCTGCAGCCCACGTCCACATGTGTGGACCCTTTCACTGGAACATCTACGTACAGAAGCAGTAGCGTAAACAAGGAGACAAATACAACAAGATATACAACTGAACATACCACGACGTTATACTCTGTGATACAACAATGTTACCTGGACACGCTGTTTAGTTTTCAACTGTTCCCGGTGACGGATACCATCTGTATCAAAGGTAATGTACGTCAGCAGCTGATTTACCAAGACGCATCTTGTCTTCTCTCAGTCGAGGACAGCACATGCTTTAGCAGAAGTCCTTGTTGCAGTAGCCCAAGATCTGCAGTAAACCTCCTACGAAAAAAAGTCGTGGGTGGGTTGTGCAGGGAAAAGGCCTGCACTGCAGAATCAAGACCTTTACAGACTGACCACTGCTGAATACCACAAATCTTGTAGAAACACTTGTATTTGATACCGCTACTCACTGACAAAGACCACGGTGCAAGCGTCTTGCAAGAAAACTTTAGTGTATGAGGCAACAGATCTTGCATGAGGATCTCGGCCAAAGATCGTGCAAGAAGACCTCAGATCCAGCTTAAAGAGATCAGGCTTCTCCCCAATAAAACGAGTCTTGCTAAGGACCGTTTAAAACAGCGAACGAGACCAACCCTGTCCAACCCGGGGCATCGTGGGGGATATGGGAGAGGGGGTTAGGTAGTGGGGGCAGGTCAAGGTGAGAAGGAGGGAGGGAAGACAGTGAGCTGGGGAAGGGGCTAATTTTGGTGAGTACAGAGGGACAGAGACGGAGAATATGGACAGGTAGTGGTGATAAATGGGAGTGGGTAGTAGTGCACAGCAGAGGTAGGGATTGGTGGCAGTGAACAGGAACGAGGGTAATGGCCGATCTGGCCTGACCGGATGGCGGGGCAGTAACCGGGTTAGGGGAGCGGGAACCGCCACATGCCAGTCGACATCAGACACATTAGGTGATCTCAACACAATCAAGAGACACTTCATCAGACCTCATGCAGCTGTGAATCCGGCGGAACGAAGTCACCAGGTAATGCAGCCTGCTAAACAGAGGTTTATGATATAAATAACTTTGCAGAAATCTAACAGTCGTGCCAAAACACATTTCCGTAGGTTAACAGTACTGTGATCCAGTGCGAAAGAGTTGTATCACAAGAGTTAAATAATCATCAATATTCCTGTGGATAAACGTCGTTTTTCCTAGCACAATTACATCAATATTCCTCTTAATCATCCATAGACTGTTATAGTTTTTCATACCTCCCGCGTTCATACGAGTGCAGTAAAGGAAAAGGAAGTTTCGTTAGAGCTACGAAATGTGAAAAAAAGTAAATCAAGCTTTTCGGGAGCTCCAACAAGCAAGATGCCATAACGTAAGTTCTGGTTAAGAGGAACATGACCCCACACTATACCATTCCAGCCTCACTCTTACCTCCCTACATAATTCGAAAGATTTACCTTAGGTGTTCTCCACCTGGCCCAATCCAGCGGGAAGCGGTGCAAGCCAACCGCAGCTCAGCTGTCCCCGGTGCTCCCATCCCACGCTCCCTGCCAGGAGCCCCACCTCAGGCTCCCCATGCACCAGATGTATGCACACCATCGTTCCCCATCGCTGAGTTATTGAACGTGTTGAAACGAAAGGGCTGCGGGCTGTAGGGTGAGCGACGTTCTGCATACCATGTGTTTGGGAAGGGTTCTCAGACAGGAAACTACTTAAAATCGGGAAATAATGCTTTGAGGAAGGAAATAATGAGGTGATGATTATAACTATAGGTAATAGAGTAATAACGACAGTGATAAAACTAATAACACGCGACAATGACTGATGTCAAAAAACGACCTCAAGTGTTGCCAAAATTTCTGGTACTTCTCCAAAGCTAACGGATCTTGCATACAGTGACAGGCAGAGAGGTAGCGTTAAGTTGATCAGTCGCCGTTGGGTACCACCACCATGAATACACTCTTACGAGCAAGATATCAAGATCATACACGTATGATCGACCCTCGTAACACTGTGTCGGACGAACATGATAAGAGCAAGCTTAACCGGTATGAGGGTGCCCAAGGGTGTGGTGGAGTGGCGGCCGTTATGATGCGGACCTCACCTCCATGGTTGTGTGATAGGGTTACGTTTTCTGTGATCGAACAAAAGGCGAAAAATAGTCATCCACAGATAAAAACTTAACTACTTCACCGTGATACACTTACACTGCATGATAGGCGCTTCATCACCGTCATCGTTTATGAGGTGTTATGGTGTCCACTCGACTTCGCTACAAGCCTCCACGATCGACATTCAGCGAAAAGTCAGCAGGAATGCCAGACCTAACAACACGTATAAACCTGACCCAAGGTTGCTCAACTTTCTTACATATATATATATATATATATATATATATACTCCACAAGTTAGACAATCATGCCAATGTAAGTGCCGATAACCTCGGAGCGGGGAATCGTACGTCTGGCAGCCCCGTTATATAAGATGATATTCTTTAGTAGTACATTTTATGTGATGAAACATTCTGACCTGTATAGAGGAATTTTGTGTTAGTTATTGTCCTTTAAATA
>JAUUDZ010276042.1:0-16126 GCA_032361705.1 Panulirus versicolor | reverse complement strand
AAAAGGGAAAGTCGAGAGTAAATGTGAATAAGAGCAAGGTTATTAATTGGGATGTAATTTTGAATGGAGAAAAATCAGAGGAAGTGAAGTGTTTTAGATATCTGGGAGTGGATTTGGCAGCGAATGGAACCATGAAAGTGGAAGTGAGTAACAGGGTGGGCGAGGGGGTGAAGGTTCTTGGAGCAATGAGGAATGTTTGGAAAGGGAGGTTATCTAGGATGGCAAAAATGGATATGTTTCAAGGTATTGTAATCCCCATGGTGTTGTATAGATGTAAGGCATAGGCTACAGACACGAATGGAAGAGTGTAAATGTGTTGTGAGTGAAATGTCTGAGAAAATTGGTGTGAGGACATGGTAAGAGGGAGGCGTGGTAATAAGATGAGTATGGTTCAGAAAGCTGAAAAGGGTATGCTGAAATGGTTTGGACTTATAGAGAAAATGAGGGAGGAGAAGATGACAAAGATGAATATTGTGTCATAAGTGGACAAGACAAGGAGGAAGACTGAACTGAAGACAGAGGGAGGAAGTGAGCTTTTGAGCACTTGGAACTTGAACATGCAGAGGTTGAAACATGTGAATAGGATAGAGTGAACTGGAGAGATGTGGTATACAGGAGGACAACCAGGGTATATGAAGCAACTGAGGGGAAACCACAAAGGCCTGAGGTCTGGTTGTGAATGGCAGCTGTGGTTTCAGGCATTACATATAACAGCCAGAGAATGGATGTGAGCTAATAAATGAGGCCTTTTCTTTTATGCTACCTCACTGATGTGGTAAATGGTGAATAAGTTGACCCACTTGCCCTACGCCACAATTTTGGTTCACTTTCCCACTTCTATAGGTATCACCTTGGTTTTTGCTCCCAAGGGCTTGTGTGCCTTCACCACTAGCGACACCACTCAAATGCTCGGTAAGCTACTGTGTAACATGATTACCATGTAATTGTTGGCAACCCAAGGGTGGACGATTTTGATAGCTGTTTATTTCATTTAACCTTTAGAGCTCTCTGCCCTTTCATGTATTTCCCAATAACAATTGACCTGGCACTTTTTAAATGAGAGGTTTTACCCTTCCTCTAAAATCTGTGAATACTTTTCCATGTATGTTCTATTTTCCATTCATTAACCTCAATATTTCAATTTAGGTCTGGCCCTAATGTTGACTTTCTTCCATGACTGGAGCTTCCAATATCAAGAAAAAATAAAAAAAGAAAATTAAAAGTCTTCAAATGCTCATTAACTTAAAAAAAGAGAATATTGTAATGTGATGGAGCAACTGTTCAGAGGAAAAGAAATTTCGACATCTAAATGGATCATCCAGCTTCTTAGAGGCAGACTTTGCTATTTCCATATTGTGGGGTTTCCAAGATCGAGTGAATGTTACAATAAAGTCAAGCATATTCATTGAGTCATGAGATGGAATTACATAACCTTCAAAAGCAACAAGAAAGTTGTAAGGAATTTTCAATACAAAGATGCGAAGAAGCTAGGTTCTGGAGGCACTGAACCTAAACAAATTTTGTCTACTCCAAAGAGATATCCTCTCTTGAGTTTATTTAGGAAGTTGTGTTGAGATGAGATGTAGAAAGAGAACCATGGAAATAGATCAACCAGAGAGGAAGATAGAAATGAGGCAGTAAAATGAGGGAGAGAAGCCAAAAGAGGGGAGCTAAGAAATGAGACCCGGATGCCATACCCTGTTAAAAGCTTTGGATACGTCAATGGCAACTACACGATTCCCAAAAATCTTTCAGGGATGATGACCAGATATTAGTAAGTTAGGAAAGAATATCTCCAGTGGATCTTGCCTTATGGAAGCTATACCAGTGATCAGAGAGAAGACTGTGAGATTCAAGATGTCTAATGATATAGATAATTGAAGAGGGATGCAAAGACTTTGAAAATGGTAAATGTCAAAGCAACAGGACGATAGTTAGAGGGGTTAGAATGGCAACCCTTCTTGAGAATGGGTGTACATGTGCATACTTCCGAGAAGAAGGAAAAGTTCTGGTTTTTAAACAGAAATGTTCAGAGGCACACTCTTTAAGTACACAGATGGATGCTATCATGAAAGAGATTACAGAAAGGGACACAAAATTAGTAAAAGGAGCATCAGAGAGTGATTTTTTTTCTAATGTTGAAGGCTCCAGTCATGAAAAAGAGTCCACATTAAGGCTAGGCCTTAACTGAAATACACAGGGAATTATGAAACAGTAAAAGAAAAAAAGGAAAAGTATTTAAGAATTTTTCAAATGTGTCAGGTCACAGTTATTAGAAAAAGCATGAGAATGTACAGAGTGCCAAAGCTTTGACATGTAGGGAAAGAAGTAGGTTTCAAAATGGCACACTCTTGAGTTGCTGCTAGCCACATAATAATCATGTGACGCAACAGGCTGCTAAGTATTGTGTAGCCAGCTCTTGGGAACAAAAACCAAAGTAATACCTATGGAAGAGGGAAAGTGAACCAGCATTGTGGTGTAGGGCAAGGGGGTCAAGTTTGGAAGTTAGCCTGGGACAGTTCATAAGTCAGACTGCTTACAACTCAACTCTATCAAGTAAGGATACAGAGATAGAACCACCTCAAATGTGAGAGCAGTACCCCATAGAAGGACAAATCAATCCCTTGTACAAATGGAGCAACCGTTCAGAAAAGAAGAAGTTCTGACATCTAAACAGGTCACAGTTTCTCAAAGGAAGACTTAGCTATTCCTGTAATGTGGGGTTTCCAAGAAAGAGTGGATGTCACAAAAGATACTAAGTATGTTCATTGTGTTAAGAGGTGGAATTACAGAGATTTCAAAGTAGAGATGAGAGTTGTAAAGAGTTTTTGTTTTTATCCAAAGTAGAATTAGAAGAGAAATGAGAGAGACAGCTGTACTACTGTCAAAACAGAAAAGTGAAGGAAAGGATGAGTGACAGAAGTTAGAGATGCCCTAAGCTAAAGACCAGAAAGACCTATCAGTGGATAATGAAGATATGTCATCACACTTCCTCTGAATAGAGGGACACTTTGCCTCATGGATAATGTACTTGAAATGATTACGGTGAGTGATAAATGATGAATGGGTTAGAGGAAGGAAAGTTTTCCAAACCCGATATGCCCCATCCCTTGACTGGATGACCTCAGAACAGGAATGGTTAAAGGATGGATTGGAAGAAGCCATCTTAGAGGAAGAGACAGATAAATGCTTCCATTCTAAATACAATAGACTCTGCCAGGCATTTGATGAAGACAGAAGCATCACCATATAAGACATAATAATTTACCCAAGGAGGGTCAGAAAAGAATTTTCATAAGTTATTCCAGTCAGCTTTGTTGAGGTGCCAATATTTACATTCAGAAGGGGCTGCTAGGGGAGGAAGGGCCATTAAAATAGATACATTTATGAGAGTGTGATCATATTAACCCAGTGGGAACTAGACAGATAGTGTTCAACAGAAGAAAAGTTACAAGAGATCACAAATGTTGGTAAAATGAATGGAAAAAGAGGAACATCTATCAGAGATGGAAAGGTCATGGAAGAGGCTGATACTACTACTGTCTAAGATCTCTCTCTTATTGTCGGTAGTCAGGCAAAAACCTGGAGATTCTTAGCAACCTATGATGCCAAGGATATGGGGCCATAAGTTTGTTGGACTCTATCAAGATTATTTTTAAAAAATGATTGGCAAGACAACTTTTGAGAAGAAATTAAGAAACTAAGAGGTGTATGGCACTTGTAAGAAGATAGCAGGACAAGCCTAGTAGTCTTGTTTTGATAAGACAGAATGCAAGAACAGCAATCCTAACAATGAGGGAGTAAGATGATTTTGGGCACCATTTTGACGTTCCTCAGTCAGGATATAGAGCCAACAACAGTCTATCACCTAATGGACTGCTTCAAGGGTAGGGGATGGGATACTCCTTGCATTAACTGGGGTGTTGGAAAGGCCAATAATCTTCCACCTGAGCCCTCCCTCTCGCTGGCAATAGTCACAACAGAGTGTAGTTCTAACGTATTAATCAAGTTATGCAAATAATCAAACTATAAATATGCACCATTTGGTGCCAATTATCAAGCAAATTTCTTCTAAGTAGGTTTCTTTCCATCATATCTGAGATTCATTAGTCACCATGTTTTGTCTATTATTCTATTACTAGTAACAATATCTCTGTTATCACTTTCAGACAAATGTACAACAAATGTTTAGTCTTTTCATATGTATGTTAGTAATGTCAAAACACATAAATGAGAATCCTAGTTTAGTAAAAAGAAATTTTGGGTCAATAAAGGTAAATCGCATGAGTGCAATTTTAGCTCTTGTGAATTTGGTATATACGAGGGAGACAGGCACAAAATTCCTGTACATCAGTACTAAATTCTTTTCTTTGATACCAAATATATTCATAAATATGCAAGATATTTTTCTATAATAATAAAATAAATGTACAGATATCAAGTATTACTCACCCTAAACCTGGGCTGACCCTCATCATCAGCTGTCTGAAGAAAGATCTTATGAGGGCCATTCCAGTTGCCATAAACGATATCCAATTTACCATCACCATCAAAATCAGTCAACATCACTCCACCACCACCATGCTCATAGGCATCAGAAATACCTACAGTGTGAAATAATAATCCTATCAAAATCCTATATATATACACACACAAATTAAAAACAAGGGAAGCAATGGGAGTGGATGAAGAATGGGAGGTTTTAGGGAAGTAGTGCTGGCATGTGCAAGAGATGGATGTGGCATGCAAAAGGTGGGAGGTGGGAAGATTAGAAAGGGTAGTGAGTGATGGGGTGAAGAAGTAAAGTGGCTAGTGAAAGGAAGGAGTGCAAATGATCGGGGGATGTATATGAGAAAGTGGTAGGAGGTCAAGAAGGGTTTTTATCAAGGGTGTAAGGCATGTGTACGAGCAGGGAGAGAGGAGAGTGAATGGCTCCAAGTGAAGGTTGATCAGCAACAGGGGTGTATGATGTCACCATGGTTGCTTGATTTGTTTATGGATGGGGTGGGGGTGGTGAGGGAGGTAAATATGAATGTCTGGGAGAAAGGGGTGAGTATGCAGCCTGTAGTGGGATGACAAGGCCTAGAAAGTGAGTCACATGTTATTTGCTAATGATACAGCACTGGACAGGTTAGCTGGGGTGTGAGTTTGAATGGAGCAAAATTGGAGGAAGTGAAGTGTTTTAGAAACATGCGAGCAGACATGGCAGCAAATGGAACCATGGAAGCGAAAGTGAGTCATAGAGGGAGTGAGAGGGTTAAGTTTCTGGGAGCACTGAAGAATGTGTGGAAAGAGATACTGTTATCTGGGAAGGCAAAAATGGATATGTTTGAAGGTACATTAGTTTCATTAATGTTGTATGGATGCAAAGCACTCTACAATTCTATAAATCAAATCAATTTACTTAATAGTTTTTAGACCTCTTCAAGATTTAAGTACATGATCAGGTTAAACCTGGCAGGATATTGTAGCAAAGCCTTAATCACTGAACTCTGGATACTGGAGAATTGTCTATGCTTCCCCATTGCTGTTGAGGCTTTATCAAGATCATTACAACGTGGGGAAAAAAAAACTTTTCGGAATACAGAGATTGTTAGTTTTAGTTCCCATTACAAGTGCCAAGAGGAGCCAGCAAGTTTGGGATGCCATTACTCATACTATTAATCTAGTATTTGTTTATCTGTTAGGTGAACACATTTGCCATCTCTTAGCTCCTACTATGCATACATAGTACCACCACGCTACATACTGACTTCAAATAGCATATCCTAGATGGAATCATCCAACCATAGCCCTCCTGAGCGATATTAGTGGCAATAGATACCAGCAAAGCATCAACACATTATAGTATTGCGTTAGCAAGATAATAAAACAGAGGAAGAAAGACCCATCCACTCATATACACACATATATACATATATGCACATACACATACATGTACATATCAACATAGGTCTAGTCTATCAGCCTTCATATCAACATATGCATAATACATACAGGATCGATGTGGTATACTGGGGTTGACGTGCTGTCAATGGATTGAACCAGGGCATGTGAAGCGTCTGGGGTAAACCATGGAAAGTTCTGTGGGGCCTGGATGTGGAAAGGGAGCTGTGGTTTCGGTGCATTATACATGACAGCTAGAGACTGAGTGTGAACGAATGTGGCCTTTGTTGTCTTTTCCTAGTGCTACCTCGTGCACATGCGGGGGGAGGGGTTGTCATTTCATGTGTGGTGGGGTGGTGGTGGAAATGGATGAAGGCAGCATGTATGGATTTGTACATGTGTATATATGTACGTGTCTGTGTATGTAAATGTATGTATACGTTGAAGTGTATAGGTATGTATATGTGTGAGTGTGTGGGGGTATATGTATATACATGTGTATGTGGGTGGGTTGGGCCATTCTTTCATGTTTCCTTGTGCTACCTTGCTTGCGGGAGACAGCGTCAAAGTATAATAAATAGATATTATAAAATTTATGCATATTTCCTCTTAGATTATTCCTGTCTCTTTCAAAGAATTATGTCTTGTTGATCTGTTCCAATCCCTTAATATCCTTAAAAATTTTTTCTTTCTGTTTTGCAGTGTTGTCATATCTAATCTGTGTCTCTTCATATGTAAATTCTCTTAGTTCTAGAATTAGTTTAGTGTCACATTACAGTTCCCTTTCAATCTTATCAATATCCTTCCTTAAGTAAGGAGACCAAGCCTGGGTACCATACTCCAGGTAGGTTGTTAATAAGTTTTATACAAAATGTTTAGTGTTTCAGGGTATGAATACATGAATTGATGGTTCATTATTCCCAGCAGCATATTAGTCTTTTTAATTGTTTCAATCTTGTGGCAGAAGACTTTTTAAAGTTTTTGGTACTGAAATGCTCAGATCTTTCTCTTCATCTACAGAAGTTAGGTCTCTCCCAGTATAGATAAGCAAAACTTGTATGCAACTGTTGGTGTTTTTTATGCTCACTTCTAAACTTGTCTCCTTTTATAATGATTTTGATATCTGTGAGTATTTAGTTTATTGCAGCTTTTCCTAATTTGGTTTAATATTGGTGAGTTAACTTCACTTCGTAGTTTTTTCTGGGAGTCCTTCACTGTCTATGAGAAGAAATAATTTCTGTTGTACTACTTTGTTTCTTGAAAATCATTGGATTATTACCTCTTGATGTTACTCTCTTGAAAGAACTTGGAGCTGTTAATGTTTGTATTTTCTTGAAAGAACTGTGAGCTGTTAATGTTTGTATTCTCTTGAAAGAACTTTGAGCTATAAATGTTTTTCATTCCATTCATAGTTTTTATAGTTTCTATTGAGTCATCACTTTATCCTTTCCTCTAATGTAGTTGATTTGAGTCAGTTCAGTCTTGCTTCATGGACAAGTTTCTTAATCTATCTATCTATATATATGATGCCTGTTCCCTCTGGGAACTCCCATTAAGGGGGTGGCCATGGCTAAAGAGTCTCTTCTTATCCCTGTCCATACATGCCTCCCTTGCATACACTATTCCATGCTTTTTTCCACCATTTCTCTCCCTCCAGTACTCTTCCACTCAATTTCCCCATGTCACAGGTGGTCTTCCTCTCATACCAAGCCCATTGATTGTACTATCATACAGTCTTCTTGTAAACACCCCATCTTACTTTCTTTCCACATACCCTAACAATCTCAAAGTATTATGTTTCACCCACCCTACCACTCCACAATTCATTAACTTTGCATTCCCTACCATACCCCATCTCATACACCTTCTCATTTCTTTCTTAATTCCATCTAGTCATTTTATGTGCTCCTCTCAAATAGCTCTTTTTCACAACCTCAGTGACTCATTCCATGTCCATGTTTTGGCTGCATAGGTCAGGGTTGGGAGGACTCTGTTGTCCCTTAATCCTCCATTACTTCCATTATTATACCTTAACTCATCATTATTCTGTTTAGGGACCGTGTGACATTTGTCCCCTGTTCTGTTTTTTCTTCTATTTCTCCTTCCATATCATCAAACTTACTCAAGACAGCTCCTAAATATTTAATTCTCTCTCTTTCAGTCTTTCTCTCCCATATCCAAAAGACAGTTTAGTACATTTTCTTCTTCCACTCTATATGGTTTTGGAGAGTCTATACTTTCATTGTTTCCTTTCAAACACCACTGCTTCACTTTTACTTGCACTTGCCTTCACTTGCCTATGATTACATGCATCATAAAATATTACAACCTTCTTGAACTCCTCTTCACTCACAACAAACAACACAGTGTCATCCACAAAGAGGCTTACCACAAACCACCATGCCTTACTGTCTCATACCATCTCTGCAACCCCCTTTCCCATGGGGTATTCAATGTTGTAAATGGAAATGTTGAAGACCTTGTGGATTTGTGTGCTGAAAAAAGACTGGTGATTGGGAGTACCTGGTTTAAAAAGAGAGAGATACATAAGTGTACATATGTGAGTGGGAGAGATGGTCAAAGGGCATTATTGGATTACGTGTTAAGTTATAGGAGTGTAAAAGAGAGACTTTTAGATGTTAATGTGCTGAGAGGGGCAGCTGGAGGGATATCTGACCAGTATCTTGTAGAGGCGAAAGTGAAGATTTGTAGCACTTTTCAAAAAAAGAAGAATGTTGGAGAGAAGAGAGTGGTGAGAGTAATTGAGCTTGGAAAGGAGACTTGTGTGAGGAAGTACCAGGAGAGATTGAGTGTAGAATGCAAAAGATGAGAGCAAATGCTGTGAGGGGAGTAGGTGAGGAATGGGATGTATTTAGGGAAACACTGGTGGCATGAGAAAGGTGGGAGGTGGGCAGATTAGAAAGGGTAGTGATTGGTGGGATGAAGAAGTAAAGTTGTTAGTGAAAGAGAAAAAAGAGGGTTTGGACAATATTTGCGAGGAAGGAGTGCAAAGGACTGGGAGATGTATAAAAGAAAGTGGCAGGAGGTCAAGAAAAAGATGGAAGGGTTGAAAAAGAGGGCAAATATGAGTTGGGGTGTGAGAGTATCTTTAAACTTTAGGGAGAATAAAAAGATGTTTTGGAAGGAGGTAAATAATGTGCATAAGATGAGAGAATAATTGGGAACGTTGGTGAAGGGGAAAGTGGGGAAGTAATAACAAGGCAAGTAAGTATGGATATGTACATGTGTATATATGTATATGCCTCTGTGTATGTATGTGTATGTGTATATATTATGTATGTTTATTTTTTTAATTTTCTTTATTTATTTTGCTTTGTCGCTGTCTCCCGCGATATTGAGGTAGCGCAAGGAAACAGACGAAAGAATGGCCCAACCCACCCACATGCACATGTATATACATACATGTCCACACACGCAAATATACATACCTATACATCTCAAAGTATATATATATTTATACGTTTCTAGTTTCCAGTGCATATCGAGGTGTGGCGAGGGTGACGTGTCGCTGTAACTCTGCGCGGGGTCTTGCCCTCCACAACTTCCTAAATGCGGTGCCCAGGAAACCTTCCAAAGGCATCCAAATATTTTTAAAGCAGCAGATCTCGTATCTCGTCACTGTAAGAACATGGATTACGTTTAGGGAGAAACTGCATTTATTTCATGCGGTTGGACCTATTGGGTCTTCACAAGTAAACACGGTTACGATATTTTACAAGGTGACATTTCCTTCCACTATGTCACTGCCCCCCCTGGAACTATGACGCTTTAGTATCTTCTTCGATTTCAGTGGGTTTGGAGTCTTGGACATATTTAATGCAATCTAAACAGTTACATTTAAAACAATGAGGCAACGGCTTAGGCCGGTGTATATCCACTAACCTGGGCGAGACAGACAGCCCTTCTGGAAAGGCGTAATCAAATTAGACCCGTGACCATTGAAGTGTATTAATACAACCAACTATAATCGTAAGAGGAGAAAAGCAAAACGAATCATGATGACCCCAAACCACTAACCAACCATCCTTGCGTGACATGCGTCTTATCCTAACTCCTGCTTGTTACAAATGCCCACTTCCCCCTGAGTGACCAGTTAATGAGGAGTTTCGCCCTATTTCTTATTACTTAAGAGGCCGCCTGTCCTGGTCCGCCAGTAATCAGTAGAGAGCGGGGAAGAGCCGTGTCCTGGCTTGGTGACGGCCACCTGCTGCTGTTAACTACCAACGGTAATTACCTTAACTTACCTCCACTCCGCCCACTCTACTCCCTAAATACCAGCAGCCCTACCGCCGTAACCGTCTCCCAGGGGCCGCTCAACTCTGCCGTATCTTTCCCCGTAGAGCAACCGTTCCCAGACCATGGGTTGCAAGGATGTTCCTGAGGGTGTCGGTAAGCTTTCGATTTCCAGAGAGAGAGAGAGAGAGAGAGAGAGAGAGAGAGAGAGAGAGAGAGAGAGAGAGAATAAGGCAATAATTTTTAGTTCAAAATCTATCACCATGAGAGAGAGAATAAGGCAATAATTTTTAGTTCAAAATCTATCACCGGAAAAACCTAAACTTAGAAGATCTCGCACCAAGAACGAAGCGGCATCATGACAGACATCCAAACAATGTCACGTGAACAAATTCTAAACAGAAAAAAAAAATAAATGAAAAGTTGTCCTTTTCAATTTGCCTGAGATGATGTTCCTAAGTTACACTCTGCTTTAGTTGTCTAAATCAATCCAGTGTGAATGCAACGAACACTTATATTTCACAATAATAAACAAACTAAATATATAATACCCTTTGGGTTATCGGGCCGGGAAAAGATTGTATTTAGCCTAGGTCGCGATCGAACATGGTTGAGAAACGGTGAATATAGAACCCACAATCTTCTTACACGTTGGGGCTCATGAACCAAGATTTCTACATTACCAGTTAAGTAACTATGGCTGTTATCTGTGATTCTACAGAGTCATTAGCTCACATCACAATGGCGTGTCCCAAATATCTAGAGCCATACAGGACTTCGGGTTCACTCAGTAATTGCACAAGCAGATCCTAACTCTCCGCAACCTTCGCCACCTACCCTAACAGTACGGACCATCATCACTTCCCCACCTGCCATGTCACAGACAAAATGCACCTTGCCACTACCTTCTGTCTCACTCGCACACCACCGCGCACACTGACGATTCCCAAGCCTTTCAATGTTCATAATGCATCCTTCCGCATCAGCAAAATGTGTGAACCTTCACATAGAGAGACTAATGAAATTATTTACTGATAACAAACTTAAATCACAACTTCCGACACCCGAGAATCATATAACAAAATGATAAACTCACAGAAACTAAAACAGACAATTGTACTTGCTTACGTACATTCCTTGGCGAGCGAGCGGTTTTATACGTTACTTCGAGGCTTCACATATGGTCAAAACAAGGCCGACTTACGATATGACCATGTTAGCGGCTTCTCGCCTGTGTCCTAGATGCGCTGTACTGATACGTACAGATAGATAGCTCTCCTCTCTTCTACCCAAGCATGCAGAATATTATTACTGTACCCTGCAAGGACGTGTACTGAAGCGTTTAAGTGCATGTTTAGAACACTTCCATCGCCGATCACGAACCACAACTGTGAACCAACAATGTCAGCGCATTATAAAGCTTCAATCGTTATCAATGGTCGTGGTGGTCAGCAGTATAAGGTGAGAACAAGTCTCCTCACGCTGCAGGAGTTAGTGCAACAGGTGGTTAATCTCACATGCTACACAGGGACAACAAGCAGCGGTGCGGGCACGGCTACGCTAGACAAGTTGGCTCCACACACATCTGCACGTGCTTCCCACACATAACAGCCTGGCATTGTTTTTGTACACTAGAAAGTCGCTCTTGTGATACGAGTTGTTGCCTCTCATCCCACGCAAGACAGCTGCATCATCCACTTGTTTTATGCTGCATCTGCTGCTTGTTTTATAGCCTGTTATCTCCGCCTACTCGCTTTTCTCGGCTTACAAGCCACATGGAACATTATATTCATCAACCCGTGTGTGGTTAGACATTTCTATGTTTTTACTATGCACATGTTTTTGTATCATGTAGAAAGTAGTACATTAAATATCCGAAGGGAGATACTGCTCTGTCGGGTGTGATACGATTCACTACATATCGCAAGTTCCATGTTCGCCAATCATGTCCCACAGTACTATATATAAGTCCAGTGCACTAAAAACTCTGAGTGCCGGTGCCCTCCACAATACTAGAAAGTTAGCATACCCATCTATAAACCAACGACCTCACAGCCTGAGAACGTAGAATGAACACACTTCTTTTTTGTCTCCCTCTAGATCTCAAGTAAACAAACAAACACCTCGGCGAGGATGTCAGGGACGCGCTCACCATTATTACAGTTAATTCTTCTTTGGGTACAAAAGTTACAAGACACCGTTCACCAGATTACATAATGCAGTTTGAGTAATCTATGCAGGCACCTGGATACCCACTCCGCAACACTGCAGCCTAAGAATAAAATGACGAGTGATATTCCTCAATGTGTGTGTGTGTGTGTGTGGAATGAAAATAATACAATGTGTCAAAGCATTATTCAAATTCTCGGCAGGAATAAAGGAAATACACAATCACCCAAGGAATTTAATGGGCGCTGACGTAACATCATACGTTCGTGTGGCTGTTGCTTTGTGTACCTCTACATGCGTCGTCCCACAACATCACCAACAACAACACCACCACCAGACAAGCTACCCAGGAAAAGAAAAGAAAAAAAAAGCCTGGGAGAGCCTGTACCCGAGCGGGTCTAGTTACGCTTCTCGCCTCAGGCACCCGAGGTTTCCTCCTCACTGCTGCTGCCCCTTACCCCCGTCCATCACTGAAGCAAACCACACCGTTCTGAAATGCTCTACCACTCAGATCAGCTTAGCTGTTCACCGGCCAGGCATGAATACCTTCCACAACACGGCTTTAGCTGTAACATGACTAATAACCCCAGTGTATCAGCTGGACAACGGAACTGTCTGTCTTTACGTAAACCACGAACAGTGTCATACAATCGATTGTCTGTTGCTGTTTCTCACTGTACAAATTGTGGCTCTTGATATGTGTAAGCAAACATAAACACCTGAAGTATTTGCTTCGGAAATCCTATCATACACAAATGCAAATACAGAGCATTAAAATGCTATCTATAAAAATCTCTTGCTTCACACATCATGGCAAACAATATTTTCTTAACCTTCTCTAAAACGTTCTAAAAAAAACTAGACATTAAAAAGAGGAAACTTTAGAACAAACATTTCACGACCACCGATATTCTTTTTCTAAATGAAAAGGAAGAAATTTCACTGATCCAGACAGCTGTTTTGAACGTTTTGTGGTAAGGACTCAAACCATCTGCTACTGTAGCTTTAGCAGCGTCAGTGAGAGGACAATATTCATCTGTTGTGTTGATAAGAACACAATGACTGCTGGCAACTCTACGTCCACAACATTTCCGGAAAACTGGTATTTAACAGGTTCAGGGCTGGAAGGCTTGCTTAGAATCCCTAAGTTACCTACAAATACTATATTGTTCCATAATACAGTGAGTACAAATATGCTCCCTCTACAAATATGAAACGAAATTAGTTAGGCAAGAAATATGCAGAGGTTATTTTGCCGACAAGTTTGTTTCCTACAACCTCACTATAATACTGAATCAATTCACTTTTCCCATTAGAGAACTGAGAGCTCATACCCGTCGCCCTCTGCCAGTGCACGCCATACATACTCCCCAAACCATAGCTTACCTCAGGGTAACGTAGCGGCGGAGGAAAAACTATAATTTCGAAAACAAGCGTGTCGGTAGGATAACATTCGATCTACCGGTCCGCTTGCAAGCACAATAATCCCTCCGTAGAAAAAAAAAATAATAAACATTCAATCATTTCTAAAATCATAATTTGTGAATTCATTAGCATGAATATTTTCTTTAATGACCTGAAATTCATATTTCCATAACCTACTTTGATCTGCTTCGCTCTATAAAAACTTTTTTTTTTTTCTTTTACGTTGGAGGCTTCAATCAGGGATAAAAGTCTACATCAAGGCCAGGCCTTAAGTGAACTACAGAGACGTTAATGAAAGGGGAAAAGACAAAAGGAAAGTATTTCACGAATTTTTGGAGGAAGAGGAAAAACTCTAGCCAGTGGTGGGGGGCACACAAGCAGCCACCTCCCGGGAGCGAAAACAAAAGCAATACCTATAGAAGATGGAAAGCTAACCAACATTGCGGCGTAGGGAAAAGGCGTCAAGTTTTGAAGTTAGCTTGGGAGGGTTGAAATGTGTGACCGCTTCCCACTCAACTCAGTCAAGTAAGGATATAAGGCTAGAACCACCTCAGATGTGAGAGCAGTACCCCACAAAAGGACGGATCAATCCTTTGTATAAACGCAGCAACTATCAATAAAAAAAAGAAATTTCAACATGTAAATAATGGCCCCCAATTTCTTAAGAGGCAGACTTAGCTATTTCCGTAATGCAAGATTTCCAAGACATAATGGATGTTACAGCAACCCAGGCATGTTCACCGAGTTAAGAGCTGGAATTACAGAACAGTCAAAGAAGAGAGGATAGTTGTAAACAGTTTTCGACGCAGGAATGGGCAGAAACTGGGTCCTGGAGGCATTAAACTTAACCAGATATCGTCTACCCCACTGAGATATCCTAAGTAAGTCTGAGTTTACTTAGCACTGATATATCCTGTCCAAGTCTGAGTTTATCTTGGAGGTTGTGTCGAGACGAAATGCAGATCGAGTGAGAGAAAAAAAGGAGCAGAATTGAAGGAAGTGGAGGAATGCAGAGCGTCGACTTAACCACCATTTCAAATCACTAAGCTGGTGACTGTATTCTTCCCGGGGCTGATGTGCACAAGATATCAGGGCTACCAACCTTCAGGAGAACACTGAGACAGACAGACATTCACGGCATCCTAATTATATGCAATTTGCCGGTAACGGAGACCTGCATCCCTGGTCATCCAACAACGGTGTGCTCGCTGTAGCTCGCGTTTAAAGTCTGAATCAGATTTCAACGTTGTAATCATATGGAAGAACTGTTATAATACAGTGTACACTAGTACATGTGAAAATGTACGACTGTCATACCTAGGCTAGAGATGTACAGCTTTCGTATTCTAGGCTAGACACGTACAGCTTCGGCACGAGTATGCTAACGTCAATCGTTTCAGCTTGATCGTTCGAAAACTTGGGCAGTCAGAGAACGGCGGGCTTGAGTCTACTGTTAAACCGGAGCGAAATACGTGTTTTTCATACAGACAGACAGACTCCACACCAGGAACTAAGAACCAGGAACCCAAACCTGTTTTCTTAATATATTCAAGGAAAGTTACCTGCTCGTAATCGTAAATAATAACTGTAGCAATTTCTAACTTTTACCATATTGCAATGCACTACATTCGTAGCCTCCTGATTCGACACGGGGAAATCATTTTCTTACAAATTCTAGAGAGTCGTATTTGCTCAGCTGGCGGACTGGGATAAAAAGAAAACAGTTTACATCCCTGAGACGACGTTCACCAGTCTCCCAGAAACTTACTGGACGCTTTATGACGCAGGATCATAGTGTGGGATCCAAGCCACTCCTATGTTAACTGGTGTTCAACCCGTGACATACCAGGGGTTCTGCCTCACTCAAGTTACCACCAAGCCGTCAAACCCTCAACACAAGAGGCTCAACATGTTGTTGCAGATGCAACCACACGTTGATGGCGGCACACACATATCTAAACTGTCTGTTTGACACGCGAGAGACTGAACCGTTGTTAAATGACCGTCTCCGAGGGAGGTTAACGCTCACTTATCAGTCAACGAACAAACACGCGTAGCCTTCTTCCCCATGACCCGTAACGCCACATTTACTCTCTCGAGAGCTCAAACTAGCAAACAGTCAAGCGAGCATCCATCTTCTCCAAAATCAAGTCGGGCATCACATCCCTATTGTTACATACGGCTGAGCTGGTGGTGGCCTTGTGCATGCTGAAGGTAAGCCACTGACTGTGGTTAGGTTGGGCGCCGAGTTTCACTCTTGATTGTAGCCGCCTGCCATGTCAGGCTCACCGCGACACGCGGCACAGAAAATGAGTTTCCATTTCTAAACTCTTAAACAAGGTCGTAAGGGTGGGAGTCGCCTCCCCATCCCTTCAACCATACAACATACAAA
>JAUUDZ010275931.1:0-16763 GCA_032361705.1 Panulirus versicolor | reverse complement strand
GTGGTGGTGGTGGTGTGGGGGGGGGGGGTGCTCCTCACGTGACTAATTAGGTTGCCAACTGCTGGGGAGACTCTGGAAAGGGGTGAGGAGTGGGTTGAGGGGGTTTGGGGGGGAAGGGGGTGGAGATATCCAAG
Organism: Panulirus versicolor; assembly: GCA_032361705.1. Lineage (NCBI taxonomy): Eukaryota > Metazoa > Arthropoda > Malacostraca > Decapoda > Palinuridae > Panulirus > Panulirus versicolor. The sequence goes on along the minus strand of JAUUDZ010275931.1, from coordinate 16,629 downwards.
GAAATAACACGGGGTAAATTAGACTGACTGGGGAGTATGAATTGAACATGGCGCAGTGATAGAAGAAGTGAAAGAAAGAAAGAAGGACAGAGTAAGAGGGCGAGTGTGTAGGTTAATTGGGAGGAGGGGAAGACATGATTCAGGGAAAAATGGCTCAGGAGGAAGAAGGAAAACAAAAACAAAACAAGAAATAAAAACAGAAGTCACCAGACGGAGGAAAGTGGTGGGGATGGGGGTGGGGTGGGTTTCCATGGGATGGGAGGGTGGATGGGGGGAAGGTAAGGGAAGGATGGGCACATGGTGGAGGAAGGTCAGGGAAGGGGGACACTGGTGGAGGAAGAAGATCAGGGGGAAGGACTCACCTGTTACCACCACACGACAGAGTTCCCCGTGACGCTGGTGCTTCGATGGTATCAACTTGTGCTTGGCTTTCGTGGTCCAGCGTACGGCTGTACGGTGAAGCCCGGGTAAAGGATAAACACTACAACTTATTCTTCAAGAGGACACAGTTAACTCAGCCCTCCTGTATTCACACACGTCAAGATGGTCTTCACGAGAGCACTGTTGTATGTGTATGTAACGTGCCAGCGATCTGTTGTAATACATTACATATGTTGCTTACATGTTGAATTATTATTTCTTTTCATGCAACACGAAATGTATGTGGTTCTGATCAATCAGGCACCTCACCCTCATGCATATGCATATTCCGTGCACGCATGCGCATTCACTGGACAACACCAGAAGTTGCAACAGAAACAGCTGCTCTTGACACGGCTGCTGGTCATAACAAAAACAGGAGAGGGCATAGCAGGCTACCCCGAGGGACGCCCACAGTTCATCAGGCTCTTTTAACTTCAAACCTACTGCTCATTCGCATACAGCCACCCATGGGGGCCTTTCTCTCTCGTGCCCAGTGGGGTCATTAGCGGGTCCCTGTGATGGCTAGGGCCTCTGTGGGCCCCCGATACCCCATGCACGCCAGACATCTCAACCACTTGAACATTATCGTTAAAAGAAGAGAGGCGCTCCTGATGGTTCGTATTCCCGTGCGTTCACATCGACGAGGAGAGGAAACGAGCAGACCCCCACCCGCCTATTGCTTGAGCTCTGTTCCGGAGGGGAGTGGTTCGTTGCTGGGCTCAGTTGGTTCCCGGTGCACGTCCCAATTACAAGAACACTGTGGAGGAGGAAGAGGAGGAGGATGACGACGACGACGACGACGACGAGGAGGAAGACGACGACGAGGAATCCCTCGGTCCACTTCGGTGGTCACACTGACCCCTCAACTGAAAGAGAAACGAAGCGTCTCAGCCACAGTCGTCGAGGGACAGACGCGGCGTCCAGATGATCGCCTGGGGCTTCGAGTCTTGGCAGGCAGCATTAGGTCATTTCGCCCTCCAGGGTGTGACTGCCTGGAAGGAGGAGGAATGTTTGTAGTTGTGGTTAGTGATCAGTGACGTTTGTCGGTACCAGTATTATCGCTGAGGGTGGTAAAGCACTGTAATTCATGTTACGTTTTCAGCTATTGGACCTCCCTCCATCCCTCCCTCCCTTTCTCTCTCTCTCTCTCTCTCTCTCTCTCTCTCTCTCTCTCTCTCTCTCTCTCTCTCTCTCTCGTTTCAAAGGGAGGTCAAGGGAGCGAGTCAGGGAACCACAAAATAATCCTGACAAGTTTAACTTGAACACAAAAAAAAAGTTCCGGACGAAATTCATTTTCGTAAGACACGCGCAGAGGAAAAAAAAAGAAAAACAATGGAAGGGCAAGAGTTTTATAAACATCAAAATGCAACTTTTATCAATTCTAATTCCATTCTAGTTTACATGGGGCGGATTCAGTACTACATAGAGCCTTTCAGTCCACTACCACACACACACACACACCTTCCACCCACGACCAGTGTGCTACGCTGAACAAGATTTCCGCATTAAGGTAAGCCCTTCTTAAATTATCACCCCCGGATGAAGTGAATCATCACCTGGGACTACCATCTCCACTCCACCTCACACACAAACACAGAACACATATGAAAACAAACATTCATCTAACAAACACACTACCATTGTCGATCTTTTCCCGTGGTTTAACTCATCTCGTAAGACACCACTAACCAAGTGGGAAATAACCTTCCTCACCGAACCACCAAATGCCATGTGACCTGCCTGGCCACATCTCGAAACGCTTTCATCCCAGAGGCTTTATTAATGATTTTTCCCCCCTCACATTTTCAGTCTTTACCGATTTTCCACAAGTCCAACTATTGTAGGTGTACTAAGCAAGTCATGAATCTCTATGGCTCCTATCCTTGAACCTTAGGAAAACTTACATGACGCATCCATACATAATGACTGGTCCAAAGTGAAACTTACAGGACGCATCCATACATAAAGACTGGTCCAAATACTCCATAAGTCAAGCATCCTCCGCACTCAACACCAAACTCCTCCCTCACCCAGGCTGCCAGTGCACCTTGCATCACTCTTATTTTCCTATCTAACTTCTCCATCACCATCCGTCCCCACTGACCTTCACTTCTATATAGTTAAACCCATCAAGATCTAATATTTCCCCATTCACCATACATTACACGTCTGACTTACTTCCCCAAGAAAGAAGAATCTTGTCTTTACCCACTTTTACGTCTAGCTCCCTCCTCCTACATATATTACAGCGACTTAACCTGCTGTCCGGCTTCGCCACTGATTCGGTTCAGAGAACAGCATCATCAGCATACAGTAAACGTGGCAGTTTCACTTCTGTTCCACCCTGGTTCAGAAACACATGGCAGTAACCTTAAGTCACTTCATATCTCAGTACATCCCATCCATAATGCTATCAAACAACCATGGTGACATCACACAGCCTTGAAGCAACCCGCCATGTTTACTTGAGAATAATCACGTTATACCATCACTAATCTCATTATAAAAGCCCTTAAGATTAATCGGGTCTTCTAAACCTAACACGGAGTCAGAACTTCCTTGAAGCCATATTCCATTAATGTGATCTTGAATGAAGACGTTTCCCTGTAAGTGGCTCACGCAACAGAGGCAAAACAGAATGTCTGGGTTTATGATTCATCAAACTGTATTCCACCATATCCATGACCCTGGTAGCTGCAACACAACACGAGCAAAGATGCTGAGCAGCTGGTGAACCTGTGTTGCTGGCGGATCCTGAGGCACACACCGTGAGACTGGATCTCGCTAAGAAGGTCTCAGGATGGCTAGTATATAATCCCTATAAACACATCTCCACAACTGTTAACAACACTACATCAGATGTAGTTTGTCGTAGAATTTGTGGAGTATGAACAGCTGGGAAGGAGCAAGACGACGAAGACTACAGAGCACAAAACTTATGCCTTCAAAAGGTATTCCTCAAGGTCAGAGACACGCTGATTCCAACGGGCCAGAGATGGTGTGTGGAAAGATGGTCGACTGGACAATTACTCAAAACGTTAATTGGTTGATAATTGGTTGGTGTACGAGAAGTAGTCAGCACGTCAGGTTCTTATACGTTGACGTTACGGTGTTGGTTTGTGGCGGGCAACACTGTGGTGAGAGGAACGGCATTCCTGTGTTGTGTTGGCAGGTGGGTGGAACCCTGGTGGGCAGAACTAAGGTAACACAGCCCTGGGAACACCAGCGTCCAGCTCACAGCGATCTGTGAGGCCCGTAATAACCGAGATACGATCACTGACGCTCAAAACAAAGACTGTGGTAGGAGGGCCCCGGTCCGCTCAATTAGCGATGGTACAAAGTGTCAACAAATAAATCATCGTCTGTCCAACAGGAGGAGGAGGAGGAGGAGGAGGTTGCTACACGCACGACCTGCCGCCGGGTAGTGTCTGGTAACCACTTTGGCTGGTCCTCCTCAACACCCCGGAGAACCTGTGACCCCCAGCCTTATCTCTCGAACGACCTAACCTAACCAGAAGACCAGGTGTGGGGAAGTGGGGGATCAAGTGGACAAGTCGTAGTGTGAGTGGAAGTACGTACCTACTGTCTCCTCACACAACCTGAGGTAACTAGGGGACATTAACGCCAGCGTGGCAGCAAGACAAGAGGGAATCTACGTAGCAGTTTTGGCACAGCTCTGATCAGAATGATACACTCCCCTGTAGCAAGACCGAGTGCCAGTCCACACACCACGCCAGACATGGGAGGTAACAACAAATTTTCTTTCTTTTGAAGGTTTCAGGGACGGACACAGTCCTTATCAAGGCCAGGCCTTAACAGGAGAAAAAGAGTTACTGAGTTTTTCAAAAGGATACAAACCTGTCTCTTTTAAAGGCACAGGCTGTAGCTGTTTTGAGTAACTTGCCGGGGACACCGGCACAAATCAATCGATCAAATGAGTAACATGTGATTTATAAAGCAAAAAATAAGATAAGAAAAGAATGTGAAGATATCAACAAAAAATAAAAAAGAGTAAGTGTATAGTGTTTTATGGGAGATCTGGCCTGGATGCTTGGCTTTGATAAGACGGGAGGTAAGACCAGCAATGATGACACGGATGTAGTAATATCAATATGGTTCTAAACACCACGTTAATTTTCTCAGATCAGTACGGCGGCTGCTGGCTAAAACTTACTGGCACGGAGGGTGTAAGATGGATCCGGGTATGATTTCAACACTCCCAAGTCGGCCAATAAACACAAATCTTAATCTCACTTACATCATCACAAATAAAATATCATCCTCCCAAAATCTTAATCTCGCTTCAATTATAATAAACATTTTCAATATCATTCCAAAGCAAATCTCGGTAAACCTTCATTTTGACTATTGTAACTGGCCAAAAGTATTGTCACTGCTCCCCTCAGCTGGGCCAGTAATACCTTTACCTTACCTAAACCAGTCCTACGGCATCCCGCCACCTTCTTCCCTCCTGGTGCACCTCCTACCGCTACCGCGACAACGTGTGCACCTTGTGTCCTCTTCTGCGGCACCACCGCTCACAGTCAGGTTGGAGCGCACCACATAGTCCCCGATCATTGCTACGTAACTCACAAACCAACACTACCATCCGGTACCCGTGGCTGCCGCCATTAATCTTACGAACACAGACACTAAACTATCCGCGACCCTTGAGGGAGCGACGCCTCGACCGCCCTCTGCGGCAAAGACCAAGAGAGGAGCCCCTGGGATACTGCAAGAGGAGCTAGTACCTTCCACGGGTCACTTGCACCACCTCCAAACCCCATCTGGGAAGCATAATGCCTCGGCGTAACACAGAGACAAACCACATCATCCACTGAAGCCGTTAACCCTGGTGAGCGATAGGGTTAGTGGCCTTAGTGACGGGAGATAAGGAGGAGAAGGTGATGATAACGCCAATATGGAGGTGTTGGAAAGGCAACACCAATCTCGCTGGCCAGCTAGGTATGGGGGAGAGTAGAGAGAGAGAGAGAGTGTGTGTGTGTGTGTGTGTGTGTGTGTGTGTGTGTGTGTGTGTGTGTGTGTTTATGATGCATGTCAAGAGTGTGATGTGCTGGGGACTGTGTGCAGGTCATGGACGTGACTTATTGGTGATGGTGTATATGGTGTGATGCCACTAGGTTGTGATGTTCGTGCTCGGTCTGGTGACAATATTACGATGGTGTTATTTCTGGTAAGGTGTGTTCATGCTGACTCGGGTGTGACGGTGCTACCGTCTGGTGATGGTTGTGGTATACTGGTGGCAGATGAGGTGTGACGGTGCTACCTCGGGTGATGGTTGTGGTACGACTGGTCGTGGTCATGGCAGTGGTGGTGGTCGTGGTGATGATGATGTGTGGTGGTGTGACAGTAGTCTGGGTCACCTGGGTCAGGGGTAGTTAGAGACGAGGTTTAGTGAGAACATATTGACCTCTTGAACACGACAGTCGGACCCTTGACCATGATGCCATCATCTGTGACCTGACCACGATGGGTGGTTAGGTTAATGGCCAAGCCATTGTCAACCAAAGGTCAAATTGTCATGCTCAAGGGCTGTACCCTTCAGCTTTAAGGGTCGTATCTTCTCGTACTATCCTCGCCAGTGGTCGTGCAGTCGTTCCCAAGGAATCAATCAAGATTAACTTCGTGAACTGTCAGCAAGTAGCGACCATGTTAATAATGTTAACCTGAAGCAGAAGACAGGGGTCAATGTGGGAGACGCCACGAGAGGATCAACATTATCATATAACAGTTACCGCCGAGACCCAGTTACCTCGCATTTGGACGTGAAATCTGTGCCTCTGGGACATAAAGCTATTTAGCATGTGACCTTTAGAATTGTTTGTGTGGAGCGGTGCCCGCCCGCCTCCCTGTCCTATGTGTTACACAGTGTTTGTACCGGGTGAAGGCGACCATACCCTGCGGAGCAATCTGTGCCACGCCGGCCTACACATATTCATATCCAAGACATAATAAACACCATTAAAAAGTCAAAACATTTTCACAGCCTCAAGCCAATGCGACCACACACCCACCCACACACACACCCACACCCACACACCCACCCACACACACATAGTCGGTAAGGTGGAAAAAATGATCATAAAACAAATGGATGACTTCCTACAGAGGAGAAACTACCTCAGTAAAAGACAGTTTCAAGGAAAGGAGGTCATGTGCACAGAACCTCTTACATTTCCACGAGATAGTGAGGTTTGTTATGGACAAAAGAGAAGACTTCGTGGACTGTCTGTATTTGGACTACCAGAAAACATTTGACACTGTGCCACATGCGAGACTGGTAAAGAAGATGGATCCTCAGATTGGAATAACGGGAAACTACGTCATTGGAGAGAAAACTATCGTAGTGGAAGGGAACAATGATGCTTGTTAGGGGAGCCTTCTGGTGTGCGTCCTGGGACCACTGCTCTTCTTGATGTGTGTGAATGACTTACCAAGAGGACTGCAATCCTACGCGACCATGTTTACCGATGTCAAGGTGACAAGGAAAGTAATAAGCTGAGAGACTTGCGTCAAGAATGCAATCTAAATCTAGTCTGATACATGGTTGATGAAATTCAACCAGGCGAAGAGGGTACACAGTTGAAAGGAGGTCTCAGTGGGATTATGACCTAGCAGGATATAAGCTCCAAGAATGTGTGTGTGTGAGAGAGGTACTTGGAAGTAGACAATGTCCCTGGCCTGTCGCCATAGTCCAACATCAGGAGAACAAAGGAAGCGAGCTGTCTACTAGCATATATTAGAGCAGCTTTCAAGTATGTGGATAAGGCAACATTCACCGAGCTGTTCACATCCTACGTGAGGTCAAAACTACAATACATTTATCAGGTTTGGTCACCGCATCTTAAAAAGCCCAAAGAGTTAACAGAAACGGTCCAGAGGAGGGCAACAAAGATGGTAACAATTAAGAAAACTGTCGCAGGAAATGCCTACAGACTTAAATCTGCTCACTACTGATGAGAGTAGAATAAGGAGTTACCTGATCACAACCTTTAAGTTTTAAAACCATATTAATATCGCACACATTAAACAGACCTTCAAAAGATGTAGGGACAAACCAACCAGATGATATAATATGAAATTAAGAACGAAACTTGTTAGAAAAGCATGAAAGATGTGCTTTTACAATATAAGAATCGTGTACGAACGGATCAAACTGAGAGAGGACCAAGTCAATGTAGACAGCAAGCAGAAGATTAATAGGTTGTATGACACAAGAAAATGTCCAAGCAATGGGGCCCCACGAACGTAAAACTCCCTCCCTTTAAAGTATACTAATTCCACAAACACACACATAGCCTTACATCTATACACATTGAGATCCTACTCATCTTTACACTAACCTAACCATACATCGGTTGCTGGACCTATTGAAATATCGAGAGAACCTGTTCACGCTGTCTCACAACAGTATTGAATTTCATTATATGCGGCTGAGTTTGTGGCGTCTATTACGGCCGCTTCCTGGCGAAGGTTTTTGCTCCCTAACTATCCAAAGCCACACCCAGTCATGGGCGAGAGCCGGCATTAAGATCAGGTCTTGAACGAAACATTAGAAAGAAAAAAAAAAGACTAAAGAGATGTTAGAGGACGAGAAATAAAAAAACAAATAAATGAAAATCCTAGGTTTTTGAAGAGGGAAAAATGTTAAAACAATAAAGCGCGATCGGTTAGGCTAGGTTAGGTTAGGTTGGGTTACTGAAGAAGATCCTTATTGGTGTGTTCGTCTTCTCCACCCACCGACTGGTGGTGTGTAGAACGCACCGAACAATACATACGTTCTCGTGAAAACAAAACCCTCTCCCTCCCTCACACACTGTCTTTTATCATACTTCCAAATGATGACTGCAACAATTACGTACAACACTGTTACCCTCAAGAAACCTGGTCCACGTGAGAAGTAAACGTGTCTACCATTCAAGCCTGGTTTCTGGTAGCATCAAGACACCACACAGTACAAAGTACTTAAAGGTCGGGGAGAGGCATCATTTTGGGTGCCAAAACGAGCGGAGGAATTACTTTATGAGTAAATCAACACAGATCAGCGGGGAAGGGGGGGAGGAAATGCTGTATGTATCGTGAGAGTACACAGTACAGGGTGTGCCGCCGCCTGTATGGGTGGGCCACAGATCATAACACACCGGTGTGGTGGCGGCGCTACGGGAACTCTCCTGTCACACTGGGTCAACAGTACAAAGGTGCGGTTCCATAGTGCGGACACCACCCACCTCCCGACAACCTCCCCCTCCTCCTGCCCTATCCCCGTCCACGTCCATCTCTCTCTCTCTCTCTCTCTCTCTCTCTCTCTCTCTCTCTCTCTCTCTCTCTCTCTAACACCCCCACCCTCTCCCCAATACAAAATGAAAACACCCGAATGTATCTTTAAGTGTATCATAAGATAAAAATAGTCCAGTGTGTATCTTCAGGTAGAACCATTCGCGTCGGGCTTAAATCAAAGCTTGCGTGTATGACCTTTTACAAGTCCTGGAGGCTGCTTGATCAGAGAGGCTCGAGTGTGGCCTAAATCAAACTCCTTGTACCTAGTAGGCATGAGAGGTTGTTGACCGGCTGCTGCTCTGGACCAGGGCAGGAGCAGATCCAGGTCAGAGCCGGAGAGGAAGGGAACACAGCCTCAGCTCTTGGCCTGAGAAGGGCAATGGAGTCCCATGGATGGGAAAGGGGACAGCAAGGAAGGAGGGTCAGAGGTTTTGACGGTACGCCACGTAGGGGCAAGAGGTACATTAATATGCCCTGGACCACCGCGATGTTAAGATCCTTGAGAACCGTGGCACCACCCTGGGCGAGCAAGACGGTAGGTACGACACATGTGTATGATGATGAGCCTTAAGGGTCAGGTTAAGAGGGCCATGGCCATCAGACCCAAGGGCCGTTGCCGTCCTGCTCGTAGGCCCAAGGGTCACGCAGTACCCCGAGTTCAAGTCCCTGCGTTCAGTACTGCAAGTGACTGGGTTAGAATACTCAACCGTTAATATAATAATCGTACTCAAGGATTCTAGTTATCGTATCAAGGTTATCTAAGGGTTCATGTTATCGTTACTCAAGGTGCTGCGTCATCATACTCAGAGGTCGTTATCGTACTAAAGGGTTGTAAAATTATCGCAGTCAAGGCGTCAGAGCATCGTACCCATGGGTTGAAGTTATTGTACTCAAAATTTTAAGTTATCGTAATCATGGTGCTTCAGTCCTCATTATATGCAGGGGCTGAAGTTACCGTAATAAAGGCTTAATACTCAAGGGGTTGAGCTTTTGGGCTCAAGGATGTAAGATATCGTACGTTAAAATTCATCTCACTAAAAACATGACTGTCCTTAAAGATTTATTATCGTGTTAAGATGTTTACCATACTCATCATTATACTCAGTGAAATGTTTAAGTTACTGTATTCAAAGGATTAAGCTATATGGCAGAACATGGCCACACTGAAGGGACTCTTGTATTCAAAGAACCAAAAACTATCTCTTGTGTTATCGTACTCCCGGAGGTAAGTTATCGTACTCAAGAGTTGCTCGATGGGGAGGGTTAAGATTTCTTACTAACTTAAGGGGTTCTTAGAATATTCACACGTTATTCCACCATACTAATCATATAATAGTATACTAATTAGATCATCCGACTTAGGTGATTAACCTGTCATACCCAAGGGGTTAAAAGATCATAGTCAGAGGATTAATGTACTCAATTGGTTATCTTACCTAAGGGGTTAATCTACAAGATATCAACAATTACCTCAAATGACTATAATCATTACGTTATCGTACCCATAGTAGTATCAAAGTCAACAAGTTCCTGCTTTCAGTGACCCTATAATCACGGGGCTGTATCAATATACTAAAGAGATGTCATTTATCGTTTCGTCATACTGTGTATCCTACATTTCATGAGTTAGGTTTATGTTTATAGAGAGAATACGTAATATATAGAGAGGATGCGTAACGCTATGTAGTTTAAGATTCCAAACTCAATATACCATAGTAAGTTATCGCATTCCAGGGGGGGGTGAGTCTGTTATTCGAAAGGATACAGGTATTGTAGGCCAGGGAGTGTGTTACCGGCCTAATGAGGTACATAATCTTATCATACTGGGTGGACGCCCGTGTTTACGTGAATGAGCTGTGGTCAACAGATGACGCTGGGCGGGACGGGTTAGGGGAGCCTTTCTGTTTACACAGCCGCGTCGTGATCCGGCGAGGTCAAGCGTGTGGCGGACCCTCGGACAAGGCATGACAAACAACGCTCTGAATCAACGCCGTCGTTCTCCTGCGCTACATGTAGATCTGAACCTAACTACGAGGCCTCAGAGGTCTAAAAGGCGTCTCAAATGTTTCAAAGTTAAAAAACAAACAAACAAACAAACAAACAAAACATGTCATGAGTACTTCAGATGGTGAACACGTCCAATACACGCTACTCAGCGGAGCGTCTATGATCCAAAATTGTGAACATTTCCATGAACGTCTCTGGTACTCTCCACACATTCCAGATTTCACATATACACCCTAAATTCATTCTAAGCTTTTCCTCAGCTCGAGTTTCCATATGCCAGTGATTCTCCCAAAGGGCCCTGGTGGCGTCACTAAACCACGCCCACATGATGCACGGGTCACAAGACTCCCGAACACCGCAAGATACGACCCTGCTGACGTGGCAAATATTCCCCAGGATGGATCATCGGTCAGATGTACGGGTGATAAGTGGCCACACCGGAGGAGGAGGAGGAGGGCTACAACAGTGTGGGGAATGTGGCTGAGGTCAGGACAATGACTGGGGGGGTCTGGCGGGGCAAGCCTCACACGCCACCTGCACGGTGAAACACGTAACTACCTCCTGTGCAGATTACACTGGACCTGGAAATAAAATCTGGATGCAATTACCATCAATAGTCAGGTACGCTATGATTACATCGTTTGGTTTACGACTGTGTAGACCTGCAAACTTTCTGGCTGAATCACACACACACACACACACACACACACACACACACACATGCGCAGCAACCGCGCCCTGTAGGATATCATCCTGGCCTTCTACATACCGTTTTCTAAGACATATCTAAGGAGGAGTCACTGTTTTCTATAACATCCGGCTCCCGCACGACCAACTTTCATGTAAACTTTTCCTACTTCGCAAAAGGGGGGCGGGGCGGGGGGTAGTGTGGCGGGAGGGACTGGGGAAGACCACGGTGAGATGGAGGTGCAGCAGGAAGGATGAGGGAGAGGGAGGGAGAGAGGCCAGGAGAAATTTCATACAGATGAGTACGATGAGGAGGAGCGCTGGGCTACCGACTCAGAGGCGGCAGTTGGATGACTGCAACCAGAGGCAGTTCGAGAACATACCACGGGGGTGGGGATGGGGGTGGGGGGGTGTCCTGGTGCCCATCACGCCCCTCTGGCTGGCAGGGACGCCGGTGCTCTGACCTCGGCAGTCGACACTTATCAATCAAGACGAACATCACTCACTTATCGTCATGTCACCGTCATGCATCTGTCGCCATGCTCGTGCTTGTGTTTGTTAAAGCTATGACAGTCATGTTCCGAATCTGACCTTTCTAGTGTAGTCGCTACGCGTCCACTAATTCTGTCACAGCTGACCAAATGATATCATGAGAATCACAATTTCAGAATCGGTCCAGCAGCAGTGTTCGCAGCACACTACTGCATTGGTCCTAACGGTGACACCCAACGTAACATACTTCGATAATCAAGACGTAACCAAGATTCACATGGGTCAATCATTTTCTTATATTACCTTCGTCATAAAACAATGGCAGCTCGACACGGTGCCCCACAAAAGTCTCCACACACCCACTTTTTGCCCCACACACACTGAGATCTGCTGAGACCTAAGTGGGGCATCTCCACCCACAAATAGCCGAGGGATCGAACGCTCTCAAAGCAAGATTTTATACCCTCGAGCAAGACAGTGCGACGACCCTCGGGCACGAAGTGCGCCTATGAACACGGCGCTATGACCCTATGATGATGACCTTGGCCGCTGACCTGACGACCCCTTTTAGGATCAGCTAACCCGACCCTTTAGGATCAGCCAAGGGCTTCGCCATCGTGCTCAAGGGTCATCCCGTTGAGCAGTTTAAGGTATGGTCACGTACGTGCGTTATACCACACCTTAGTACAACGAACTACGAAACGTACGTATGCACGCACAATGTACCGAAACCTCTGAAAATCAGCTTACATAAACTATGTCATTTTGTTCAAATACTGAGATGTGACCTAACCTCCGGATCAACCAGGAAAAATATCAATCACAAGATAAAAAAAGAACGCACGGGGACACCAGGGATGCGCGGCTGGGGTGCGCAGGGGAAGGTCTCTTCTGATAACACCGCCACAGTCTCAGCTCGGCAGGAGAAACAATAACTGAATATCTCCCCTTCATGTACAGAGTTCCAACCTGTAACTCTTGAGTAATCAACTTCATCCTTGTTAATGCACGTCTTTCAGTGCCTTATTCAAATGAATCTTCGCCAATATAGATCTCATTACACTGATGAGGAACCTACCACGAAATGGACCACCTCCAGCTATGCGCTCTCTTCGTTAACGGCGCGAAAAATGAGTTGGTACAAGACAAACATTACCGGGTCAGGTGGTCGCTAGCAGGATGCAGACACACATCTCCCACTCAACTGTTGTTATACGACCCTTCAGCATTACGATACGACCCTTGAGTTACAATGGCTTGGTCTTCGACCTCACCCAAGAAGTCCTGAACTGAACCATTGCTCCGTCGAGCTCAAGGGTTCGCACCGCCAGGCTCAAGGGTTCGTGAGGCTGTGCTCAACAGCGGCAAGGTCGTGCTCAAGGTTCGTATCCTCGTGTTCAAGGACACAACCTGTATGTAAGAAGGTTTCCTAACAATACCTACTCACCCTCTCCCACAATTAGCGACCAAAGACAGTGAATCAATAATTTCTCAATGTTTACATCCCTGAAGTGAACGGTTTGCTTTTTAACGTATCAGACATATGAAACGTCATTGTCTGAAACACTTAACACACAAAAGGTCAGTCAAATGTCTACAACTTTTCCCAATCAGTCATCAATGGTCAAGAGTACAGGCAAATGTCTACAACTTTTCCCAATCAGTCATCAATGGTCAAGAGTACAATAGTACAATACATCCAACAGGAACAGTAAACCAGCGTCATATAATACTCCCAGGTCTGTTACGGGCCGTGGGTGGGTGAGGCACAATATAGATACACTTACAGACGACGAGGAGCTAAAGCAATATAATATCATTCATCTTCTGCACAGATCATATGTCACAACAGCAAATCAAAGCGAGAGATATACTTATGACCATTGCCGGGACGGAGTATCAACTGGTTTAAAGTGGAAATAAGTGAAGCGGCCGAGCTCGATTTGTTCAGCTCACGAATGGCATACGATCATTCTTGTGTGTGTGTGTGTGTGTGTGCGCGCGGGCGCGGATTACGTCCGTCTGTCCTGGAAAGCATAAAGAGACGATCTTCTCCGTGTCAATAATCACGTCACCGTGTACAGACCCATGATCATAAAGTCCTCTTACGATTCCCAGTATGAAGCAAACTAGCAGGGAACGTCCTCCACCCATCTCCAGCACTGACCCGAGCCCCAGCACCGGCAGCAACTCTCTCCACCAACTGCAGACGATAACTTCTCCTCCATATGATAGAACCACCTCCAGAGTTCCAGGTCGCGACGCAACCTGGGGCGCCCAGGCCTCGTTCTATCCTGTTCATTAAGTTACCGTGGCTGTCAGTTACGTCTGCGTGGGTAGAATTAACTGACATCCTCCACCGCGAGATCGAGGTCCGTAACTCAGGCCAGTGTAATACTTTTCCACAACGGTACTGACGCCTGTGCGAGCATAATATCACGCCGCAGGGCAACGCCACAACAGTATGTCACACCTCCCGCCAGTGTAGCACATGATTAAAGCCTCCCCACCTCGGGACGCTGAAGAGTAAGACACGAGTCATCTCTACACCTGTCACAGGCCGGTTCACCGCCACCATGACTCGCCAGCCACAGCCATCCAGCAGCAGCCTTCCCTGTGGAGAGGAAGGGGAAGCCGTGGCATACGAAGGAACCACCACCACCACATACATCCTCAAGGAGTCGTATGCCAGTCTGCAGGGAGACGTAAGTGGAGACGGTCCACTTGAGAACTCGTCGGCGGTTCCTTGGGAAGTCGCCAGGCACCCAAACAGGTCCTGCATGAAGCTAGAGTCGTTCGTCTGGGCTCTTGTTTTTTTTTTTTTCCCTCTCCCTCCCCCGGTGAACAATGCGTCCGAAAATATCAGTCAACTCCAGGCACAGCCACACCCAGGCTGACGAGCGGTCAGCAGCCCAGGTTACAGACCCAGTCCAGGTCAGGTGCTTAGGTCACAAGTTCCAGTATAGTTCAGTAGCTTGGGACAGAGTGGAATTCCAGTCTGAGGCAGAAGATAAGGTCACAGGTCTAGTCTAGGTCAGCAGATCAGGGTCACAGTTCCAGGAGTCAGCAGATTAGGTCATACTTCCAGGAGTCAGCAACTCAGGTCACGGTTCCAGGCGTCAGCAACTCAGGTCACGGTTCCAGGCGTCAGCAACTCAGGTCACAGTTCCTGTCTAGGTCAGCAGCTCAAGCCAAAGTTTCTGTCAGCGTCAGCAACTCAGGTCACAGTTCCGGCCCAGGTCAACTAGTCAGGTCAAACTTCTAGTCCAGGTGAGCAACAGATCCTGTTCCACTTGAGGACCAGGAAGCAGGGTACCAGGTCAAGCACTCGTTCATCCCCAGCCTGGACAACACTTCCCTCATGTCATATGACGTCATCACATAACAGAACTTCCCAACACCATAGTTTTACCAACTGTCAACCTATCTTCGTTCCGCTGGCACACACAAACACAAGGCCCCACGAGAGTAAAATACCTTCCCGTACAGTACAAACAGGTAATTATAAATAGTAATTTAGCACACACACACACACACACACACACACGCACGCTCGTAAATAATGAATCAAGAGTTCTTGAAGGTCAGCAACATGACAACCGACCAGAAAGAAGAATAAGAAGGGATCTCATTACCTACCTGGAAGATTATACAGGACAAGTCGTATGGATTTATCATCAATAAACATTTGTATCTGCTGGTGTTGGGAAAGTTACGAGACGGAGTCGCAACATCTTCAAACCCTGGCACGGATTCTTACACAAGCTCAATATCATATATCTGATAAACTAGAGAAATAAGTTGCAGTTTATGAAGCATGCGTAAAGATAATCTTATGCTGGCAAAAATTTACGGTTCAATGGAAGATGAGATGATGGATCAGGTTCTGAACACGGTGTACGGGCAGTCTCATGATGGTGCCAGAAGCTGAACCACACAGATACCTCTGCATATAATGTGGGGGAAATGTTGCACATTCAGAGGGAAGAAGAAATAATACAGATAGTGTTAAATATCATGATGTAACCCTCTTCAAGAGCCTGTGGTCTTCAAGAGCCTGTGGACTTCAAGAGCCTGTGGTCTTCAAGAGCCTGCGGACTTCAAGAGCCTGCGGACTTCAAGAGCCTGTGGTCTTCAAGAACCTGTGGTCTTCAAGAGCTTGTGGTCCTCAAGAGCCTGTGGTCTTCAAGAGCCTGTGGTCTTCAAGAGCTTGTGGTCCTCAAGAGCCTGTGGTCTTCAAGAGCCTGTGGTCTTCAAGTACAAAGCCTTAAAATGACAAGTAATGGTCGTGTCCAGGAGGCAGGAGTAAACAAACACAACTGCTGACGGAACAGTTCCAGAGCACGCGAAGACTTTCAGTTATTTACAAGTCACTTGGGAGCAGGGAGCTATAAAGCAGTGGGCTGTTAATGACTAGATAAAACTAAACAACAAATATCTGCACATTTTCTTTTATTTTACATAGGTGAGGCTTCGGGGAAGTATGGCTGTGAAGCATAGACCTATACTACAAACAGAAATTCAAGAGTTATGGTTGCTGGCATGTTACAAGGGCCCTCCACCCGATAAACAATGACGAGACGGGATATTGCAAGACACGAAGATAAAAAACAAGACATTCATGAGTGGAAAGTCTTTCTAACGTCAACGACAGATGTCAGCTGTAATTGTTCAACATTGTAAAGGGAATGAACGAAAACTGATACCCAGCAAAATGGTATC
>JAUUDZ010275820.1:0-16763 GCA_032361705.1 Panulirus versicolor | reverse complement strand
TTCCCCCCCAACCCCCAACGCCCGCCTGGCAACCCCCCCGAAATCGGTCCTCTTTTCTCGATGTTTCCACATCCTCTGTGGCCGCCCGCCATCAGCAGGCCAGGCCAGGCCAGGCCAGCCGCAATGTGTTAAGTAGCGTTCGTGGAGGACGCTCGCCCACGCCATGATGGACAACGAAGATGAAAGTTGGTGGGTCAAAAGTGTGGGAGGTGGCGCTAGGCTGCAGGTGACGCCCTTCCTCCACCATCGACTCACCTGCCAGTAGCGTCTCTCCCAACACGGTAATCCCTCGAGCAGTGCTATAAATCGGGTAAAGTTCGAGCAGGTGGTGGCGCGAGGACAACACAAATTACCCGCTGGGTGCACAAACCGACACACACACACACGTCCTCTCCCTCCCACAGTCAATGCCAGACTGCCGCTCCTCCCCTGCACCTCCCTCACCACCAGCAGCCCGTGACGTCACGACCGCGTCATCACCCTCCCTCTACCTCGCCGTATGTCACCATCCCGTGACGTCACGTCCACTAACTAACTAAACTGTACACTCTACGGACACAGGAAACTACAGAGTCGTGCAAAATGATCCACCTACAGACCGGGGAATGCTTGTCAAATTAAAGCGGGAGAGTCACTTTCACTGGTCACGGAGAAATCTCCCGCCATACGCCGCCATATCTAATTACAACCCACCCAATACCTTTTTTTTTTTTTTTCATTTTTCGGTCGAGCTGTTAGCGCAAAGCGTCGACAGCTCGTCCACTGGTGTTGGGTGGACACAACTCAGCCTGGTTGTGTGGATCATTACTTGTTCCTAGGTCAAATCTCCAAGGGGAGTGGGTTTTATAACTGTGAGGCAGGAGTATACAGGGGTTGTAAGCGGGGTACATGGTGACGGAGGTTGTGATATAAGGTGACGGGGTTGTTAACGGTACATGGTGACGGAGGTTCTTAGCTGTACAAGGTGACGGAGGTTGTGATATACGGAGACGGGGTTGTTGGCGGTACAAGGTGACGGGGTTGTTAGCAGTACAAGGTAACGGAGGTTGTGATATAGTGACGGGGTTGTTAGCAGTACATGGTGACGGAGGTTGTAATATACGGAGACGGGGTTGTTAGCGGTACAAGGTGACGGGGTTGTTAGCAGAACAAGGTGACGGAGGTTGTGATATACGGTGACGGGGTTGTTAGTGGTACAAGGTGACGGAGGTTGTGATATACGGTGACGGGGTTCTTAGCAGTACATGGTGACGGAGGTTGTGATATACGGAGACGGGGTTGTTAGCGGTACAAGGTGACGGGGTTGTGGTACATGGTGACGGGGTTGTTAGCGGCACAAGGTGACAGGCATGTTAGCAGTACAATACGAAGGGGTTGTGAATGGTACAAGGTGGCGGGGTTGTGGTACAGGGTGACAGTACAGAATATGTGGTACGAGATGAACCTGGATATGATACAATTTTACACAAAAACACATACAAACGTATTGGCATTTACCACCTTAATGAGGTAGTGCCATGAACGAACAACTGGCCTTCATAACCTGCATATCACTATCTTGCTCTCTCATATATTATGCATCAAAACCAGAGCCTAGTTTACACAGCCAAGCCCTACAAGATATCTTGTGGTCTCCGACCACTCCATATGCTCTACTTCAGCACACGTCGCCTCCCCCTTTACTACACCAGTCAAATTCATTCAATCCTATGCATGTCTCTTACTCTCCTGACTATTCAGGCCACGGAAACCTCAAAAACCCCTTCATTCCATCTTTCCGGTCAACCTATCCCCATTACTCCTTCCATGTACCCTCAGTCACATCTTCACGATACCAGGATGTTACCAGCGATGAGACAGACAGACAGACAGGTAGTTGATGATGAATACAAGGACAGACAAAGCAAGCCCCATATATCTACCATGCTGTACAAGCGACAGAATAAAAACAACCAAAATAACCACAGTTTCATAACAGATTTTAATTATTTCATTTTTTTTCCCACAACACTTAACAGATCACAATGGCTAAATACAAGAGTTGATCAAGGCAATTATCATCATGAAAACTGTACAAAATTATGACAGGAATCTTACCAGGGTCAAAATACAGAATACTTTCTAAATGATTCTTTACTTCATTTATTAATGAATAGGCTGATCTTTACATAACATATAAACTTTATAATTGGTATAAATATCAGAAAAATTTACATTATCAATATAAACACTATAAAGCCTAATACTGTAACAGAAACCTTTTAAATACTTTATAACAGACATTTATATTTTCTTCAACCAAACCAATTCATCAACAGCAAAAAAAATGACGGAATGAGACTTCTTTCTAAGAAAGAAGTCTTGATGAAGACTTCTTTCTAAGCCATGGCATGTATGAGCTGAAATGATTGAGAGCCTCAGATTACACGGAAAGGCAAAAACAATTTCCTATATACTGTAATTAGGAACACAAGCCTACAACCTATTTCATGGGTCCAGCACAAGCAGAGTCCACCAACATCTACCACCTTATGTATGCATTTTCATCATTATTATCATTATCATTATTATTATCATTATTAGTTATTATCATTATTACTATTATTATCATTATTATCGTGATACTCAGGATGCCTTTAATGGGGCTGCAGCAGCTTTGGTGCTGCACTTCAAGCAGGAGCAGAGAAAATGAGTGCTCAATATATTCTAAAATAGTACAAGTTGTCCCTGGGGACAGGAGAAAGATACTGCCCATGTTTCTCATGTTTATCATGGAGGCAACCAAGAGAGTAGCTGGAAATTCTCCCCTTCGGTACTATCACTTTCTAAACTTAGGAGCAAAAGTAATGAAATTTTCCGTGAAGGTCAAGTTCCTGATGGACGCATACACTGAAATGGATTAGTACAAACGAAATGTCACAGACCATGGAACTCACCACAGGCCTGGCACTTAAGGACAGACTGAAGGAGTTAAAAAGAAATTAGAAGTTAAAGTGAACTGGCAAGCCTTCCAGTTCCAGTCTAACTGTACAAGGAAAGATGAAAATGAACTGGCCAATCTTCAGGTCACAACTATTCACACAGTACCTGTGGAAGTAGTAGTCTATTGGTTTCTCTTCAATTTAGGCAGAAAAAGGCCTGCAAACGGCCAGATCTCAAGAACAGGAGCCAAAGTAATATCATTAAAAACAGAAAGAGAGAATCAGCATTTCAGTGATGACAGAGGACTCGGAGTTGAGCAGAGAAGTGCTAGACTGCAAGAGATGGCAAAAACTCAACAGAACTCAGTTAACCCTTTAACACAAGAATCGGCAGGAAATTTCAATCACTAAGCGCACAATTTGAAAAAAAAAATTGTATTTGCAAACTGATTGGCAAGCAAAAAAAATACATGAGTAATATGATTACCATTGAGTTGGCCAGATTGAATGCTGAGTGAGCGGGAGGAAGGGATGCAGCCGATAATGTCTGAAGGCTTGAGATAAGAAGGGGAGATGTGAAGCTCTTGTTTCTTTCTTTATCTCAAATTTTGGTATCACTTTGTTTCTTTATCTTGAACTTTGTAACGCAATGTCCTCTTATTTCATACTCAGACAAAACACTGAAGCGAATAACACATAAAAATATCATAGGGTAATATGCACACTACAAATATGACTGGATCAATGGGGTGTGGCTGTCACATCTGAGGTAATCCGCCTCCCTTACCTTGAGAAAAATGAAAAGGACAAGTAAGTCCTTGTTGTTTACATCTTTTCACATTACCTATAGAGGTACAGCACTGACAGTGCATTTCATGGGCATATGTAAATCATTATACTATGCACACAAAGTGATACACTACGTACTACTCTATAAATGATACCGTGCATTCAAAATAGGTTTACAAATACTGTAATTCTTTCCTTTCACCTGTTATCAGCGTCGTCCTCCACTCATGTTTTACATTCATGAAAATCAGGTGCAGCTGTTATGGATTATCTTGAACACCTGAAGGAGGCGTTTCAAGTCATTTTGATTGGTGGTTCCAAAATACTGTCTGCCTTAATTAATGACCTTGGCATTCAACATGCCTCCAGCTGAAAAAAAAAAATGACTTACCAGCTTTTGACCGACTAGACATTAACACGTACGATTACTTACCCATTACTGTTTATTACTCATACAACAGTACTGATACAATCTTTTATGTATATATGACAATGTACAGTACATAGCTTGGTCATATCAATAGTGCACTTAGGTAATTCTACTAGACATCAAATTGCATTATGATGGAGAGATGAAGTGGTAGCTGCACATAGGGCAATCAAGTGCAGTGTAATGATCCATAAACCTGCCAGAAGAGGTACCCCCAAATAATCTGAGAAAGTATACCACTTTTTTGCATATTTTCTTCAAATATATGAAATGAATCGATTCTGTAGAAGGGAAAACATTTTTGGATTTCATTTTTCTGCATAAGGGAATTACCTTTCAAGAAAAGAATGTACAATGAAAAGAACAAAAAGGGAGAAGGAAGAGTAACCTGTGCACAAACATCACAGCTGCCTTCATAAGAAATTCGTTAGAGACCCGAACAGAATCAACGTGTTTTTGGAGTACGACTTACTTATTTCAATGATACTCTGGCTTCTGTGATCACAATTTCCTGCCTTTTCTTGTACACGCTTGCCTTTTCCTGCCTCAACAAGATAACACCAGGAAAAGATGACTGAGCCTTCATTGGAAATTCCTCTATTGATTCCTTCCTCAATTCTTTTAGAGTATCATTATTGGAAGGGAAGATTTCCATCCACCCAGTTGTGCCCCTTTCAATCGTTGTCTACAACACAGAAAAAATAGTCAGTATTCTTTCTCCCCTATCTCCAAGAGATTTTCCCCCAAACTGGGGATGGTTAAATAATTGTCAAAATGTGATATACCTATTACATCCACAAGATATAACTGTTAGTTTATTAGAATTTATATCAGCCAGCATTCACTTAAATGAAGCAAACAAGAAAAATCATATACAAAAGCTCCTGGATGTTTGCTTTTTAACAGTCACCCACTAACTTAAAAACTAAACTATGTATTCTCTAATCATTTATCATCATTACTCCATTCCCTCTTTATCAGGTACATACAGCCTCCAACTATCACCCACACACATCCTCAACCTAATACCAGTGTGCTGAAGTGAAAAATGGACTTCCACTCTTAAATGTATTACTAATGTTTTCACTGTACACTAGCAACTTACGTTCATTTGCATTAATGTTCAGCATTTTCCTCCCACATATGTCAGTGACCTGACTCTTCATTTTATAACTTTTCTCTGATTTATTTAATGGCATGCTATCATGTGCATACAACGTCTGTGGCTACTTCTATTCTCTCTTTCCATGGCTGAACATTCTACCTCAGTCACCCCATCTTTCTCTCATCTCAAACAATGCCACAGCCATAAAAATATCATGTAAACACGGTAATGTCACATGTTCTTGAAGCACTCCCACTAAACTCAAAATTGTTATTTCAGTTACTGTGGGCTAACTTGAAAATCATTCCTTCTTAGCCAGTTCCAACAGAACCCAACAAAGTGCTGCACTAAAGTTCTGGCACATGAAATAGGAATGGAAGAAGCCTCAAGGACATTCCTCAGTACTGGCTTTATGCAATATCCACGACACGAACATAAAATGGCAGCATTGTTTTAATTTGAATAAATTTACAATAGAAATAAAACTTGCCACAGAGAAAAACCCATTATCTGTAACCACGGCCAAGGAAAAGTATTTTGGCTACAAACAGCAAGGTCTGATACCAAATGTTTTATCCAAAGCAGCAATATATGTAACCTACAATATGAAAATTGCAACACAAGGCAAAGCACTAATGTTTCAACTTATTTTCAAGTGCCTTATAATTTTACTGTTATATCAATACCTTATTTTTTGAGGACAATATAATGCCAAATATTTGTAAATCACATCTTTTCCAACAGATGTCAATGTCCCTATATCTTGAGGAGACTGTATATGATCCACAATCAAATAATTCATGGCATCCTGTTAAGTGTGTATGAATGAACCAATCTAATCTTATTACTGAACCTCATACTGTGGAACTGCATGCTGTTAAAACAAATGACGCCTGTTATACAAAAAAACAGCTCGTGTAAACTTACTATATCCACAATAAACCTGGACAGGGTAGTCAGCTCACAGTTAAGCCAGCTGTTCATCCACCTCTCAGGGGTGGTTGATAAATGGGCCCCTGGTGTAGGCTGGCATGTATATATGTATAAATATATAAAGTAAACCCTTGATGCCTGTGACTGACACATGCGACTGCCCATCATATTTCAGCTATAATAAAAAGGCTATATAACTAATATCAAAGATGAATCACCAATCTTTACAGAGATCAGGCTGTAAAAAATTAGTTTTTTACATGTTAATGGGATGCATGGATTAAAAAATATCCAGTAAGGTTCATTACATAGCACTCCAGCGGGGTACCAAAGATAGGAACTCAATACATGACCAAATTAGTGAAGCCTGTAAATTTAGCTATCAGATGGATGCATAGATAAAGCAGTCAGGTACAACTGCACATACATTTGCTGTTCTGTTTCTTAATCAGGCTTGATTCAGAGATCTGCATACGATTTGAATGAGTATAAGAATAAGGCATTAAACTGTTAACAGCAGCATGTTTAGTTAGCTGACAATACACGTGGGGCTAGAGCTAATGAACGAGAACTAGATCAACTGGCCAAAGCCTTTTGGATGAGCTGTTACACGGTAAAACTGCTAAATTAACCAGACATAACTGCAATACCTTGTCTGACACTTACCTCTGTGCCACAATTTAGCTTAGCTCAAACACCTCTATATTCCTGAATCAACCCCAGATATGCATCTAACTGGCACAAGGATTGTAAACACACATGGTTGGTATATTGATACCATGGGTGAGGGATGGGGGCTAACAGATGAATACTGAACTCTCGGTTGGTAGGTAATTTCCATACTAAATTTAGAGGCTCTTATCAGTAAATACGATGAAAGCACCCTTCTGCAAAATTAAGACTCACAGTCCTTTCAGCTCATTCCCTGACACAAAATATAGCATGAAAAGTTTTAAGTTTCATTTAATTGAGGATCCATCACTGGGAAACGATGGAGCAGCAAATTACTAAATTCATTTTGAGTTTTCCAGCACCATTTTACCTATGTGTTTATCTTAGATATTACTAAGTTATACTATACTGCATTTTTAAGGCCGCCTAGATTTAAAGAAATATTGACTAATTTTCCTATTCTATCATATATAGTTAATCAAATTCACAGTTTATGGCAACAGTGTCTGCCAAATCAAGAATGTATCTCATTTCATCCTTTTACACATCTTGAACTAACCTTATGCATACTCATCTGATGTTGGATTAGTGTATTCTCTATCCTCTAAATACATTTTCATCATCCTTTAGGAAAATGAGAGAGGTAATAAGAGGATTGCAGCAAAGCTTCTTCTAACCTCCATCTCCCGTCTTTTCATCTCTCAATGTGCTGCACCCATCACTTAAAATTCCTTCTTACCTGTAACACTGTACTCACCACATCAGCACTAAAGGACAAAAAAATAAACTTGAAATTGACAGGCAAAGTGAAAATGAATAAAGAAGACTGCTCAATACAAATCTCTGTCTTGAAAAATGATTTTCAGCTTGTAAGACTAAAGCAACATCAGTTGAATTCTGAGGAAACAAGGAAATGGCTAACATCTACAAGTTGTTCGAATATACAATCTCAGTACTTTTAAATGGTAATATAGCAGACAGAGCACCAAACACTACAGGAAATGTGGGAAAAGACATACAAATAAATCGAAACGGCAAAAAAATTTAATTCTAAAACTGTGAGATCTTCCACCAGTCGTCTTACACACTGCAAAACACTTCTAAAATTTCAAATGATTCCAGTACAAGTCTTTTAATTACTGGTGACGTCAGGTGTCATACTCTTTGTTCCTATTCCTTCAGTTATCCTGTATAACACATGACTCATCAATAATAAGAATTTTTCAGTGAGCTAAAGCACACAAGTCATATAAAACTTTCCACATTATAAATGTAAATATCTAGCATGAAATATATAATGAGAAGGACCATTCACATCATAAACACAGAGGCAAAAATAGTACAACAGAACAAATTGAAAACTTTGCTACCCCAATACCCAGCATGGGAAAATATACACTTTGTACACATTGATTGCACCTTCATGCAAGGAGATGCACCCTTTAAAAAATACACTCAAATAATCCTTAAAGCTCGCCATTTGCCTATCAACAGATTGCAACATGGAGCGCTGATTTCTGGTCTGCCAGTGAAAAAGTATATGGTGGCTTAAGTCAGTCTGTATATATTCTAAAGTGGATGTTGTCTTATCTGTCTGTCAGTCTCTTTTCTTTACTGGAATGATAAGAAGTTCATATTATCTGTCATAAATTTGTGTAATATGAGATTGTAAAATTTATAGGCACTGATCTTTGCATGAAGTTTCCCTTTATGTTCTGAGAGGGAATGTTTAATACAAAGGCAATAGAGAAACAAAGAAGTTATCCTAAAAGGGAAAGGACCGGAGATACTGGCCACATTAAAACAAGAGGATAGCTACAAATATTGTAAATTTGTACAGTCAGCATAGAATGGATAGATTCATATGGAAATGCAATGCAGATTGGTAAGACAGTATATCAATCGTAAATTCTTAACCATATTCGTCAGCACATATGAAACCCATACAATATCACAGATCCTTGTGAAGTCTGCAAAATTATGCACAACAGACTTAAAATATCATAAGATCATTTGTAATTTTCACATTAGGATAATACGATTACTTTCTCATTAGGGTAATTTATCCATTCAGTGAAAGAAAATGACTGGCACTTCAGGATGCGACTATGTAAGAGAATAACAAGAGGCCACTAAAAGAAAGTAGTAGGATAAAAGATAAATGAAGATGCAACGGAGACACCCTACACTGCACTTATACAGCACAGACATTTAGGAGATGCAATAATAATATGTCCTGAAGGTGAACAAGATAATGGTGTGGTTGGGAGATCTGTGTTGTGAGGCAGGTCAGCACAGCATGGGGAAGTCCATGGTATGGGAGGTAAGTTTAGTATGGCAGGTCAGTCTAGTATGGCAGGTCAGTGTGAGGAAGCAACTATGACCTTGCGAAGTCAGTCTGGAGATTGAGGAGGCTCAGAACTAAAGTACGGGGTAGCATCTTGCACAAGAAGAGTGTGGCAAACATCGCATACTCTTGCAAGACGACGATGAGGTCCACTTGGCACAGTCTTGCTTACACATTCATTACAGAAGATTTTCCCACAGTGACGACAGTGATGCTGTAGAAATATGATAGAAATATTATAAATGATAAGACATCTTTCATGCATAGCTCTGCTAGTGATTTCTGATTTCAAATCTTATCTTCAATATTGTTTATGCAAGTATAACTGGTGCTATGACAATAAAATATGAACACAATTACTACATTCATATACATTATTGATTATAATCTATCCTGTGGTGTTTCAAGCAATGACTTATTTCATGTAACTGTGAAGGGACAACAGTATATAAACCAGTAAGCACTGTAACAGGAACACTTTACCAACAGAGATCATACAATATTAAGGATCTATCTATCTATATCTCTGATGCCTATTTCCTCCTGTAACTCCCTCAAGGAGATTTTATGGATCATAAAGCAGTACGAACAGTAAGTTATCCATCACAGCCAGAGACCTGCTTTTCTGATGGACTGGAAATGAGTAGATGAAAAGAGGCAGCTACAGTATGCACAAAGTCACACAACAGCCTTGGGGTTCTCACCTTTCTCCGCCCTACAGCAGAAAACCGTTGCTTACAACTATTGCATTCCTCTTGGTCCTCCTCATGTTGCCATCGTACCTGAAAATCATGCAAGTTAAAAATAAAAAGGTTGATTAGCTGTCATAACAGAGACTGGCACTTTTTTGTTTGTTCGCTTGCTGTTTCTTGCATAATGAAGACATAAGTTTCAAGTATAATTTAACATAACCAGAACTCCCTGTCCACAGCAAAGCCCCATAGACCTTTCTGTGGTTTCCCCTGACTGCTTCATATGCCCTGCATTCATTTCATTAACAGCTCTCTGAAGCTTAACTGCAACATAACTACTTTAACAAATCTGCTAATCATTATAATTTTGGCATTAGAAGTGTGAAATTTTGACATCATATCTCAATTACAGAGTAGCAAGTCTAATGCAAAAAGCTCAGCATCCCTGCCAAATGAAAGCCTGTGGAATTGGATCTGGTGACCTCAGTGCTAAAAATCTATCATCAAAAAATATCTATGCCTCTATGCATGTCATCATCCCCATACAAATGGCAAGTTAATAAAAATAACAGAAGGGTTAACACAATGACAGGTAAAATCTAATGAAAAACTACCATCAATAACTACCAAAAGCATTATGTAATAAACATGATTAAAATAAATATATAATGATCAATCTTATCATAAGAAAATGATGTCTATACACATTCAGGACTTTGAAATGCCTTTTATATGTAAATTTTCCTATGAAATGAAAAAGTGTAGCATTCTTTCTTTCTTACATAGTTGTTCGACATTTCCTGAGTAAGTGAGGTAGCCACTAAAACAGAAGAAGAAAAAAGATCATTTGACTCTTTACTCTGTTCTTTCTTTTTGGAAAGTAATACAGGAGAGAAGGATTTCCAGCCCCCTACTCCCACCCCTTGAGGTCACCTTGTATGACATGCTGGAGATAAGAAGACAGAATTCCTTCTTCCCTATCCTCAAGGATAGAGCAGCATGTCTGTCAAATTAATAACAATGACATCTACTCATTACACAGTTGAAAGGATGCATCCTTATCATGATTCTAAACTCTGACTAACCACTTAGCTACAGAAATATCTTAATAACAGTTCTGGAACAACACTTACTGTCAAACACACAATTTACTCAACCCTCTTGTAAAAGAAATCTGGATTACTTGTTTCGCTATTCAACTATTAACAATTCTATCATATAACTTGACATGAACTAAGCACTTCAGATTTCTTATAAACCTCATGAAAAGAAGAGTAATTACCTCTTTCTCAGACTGTCTAATTTTCTCCAGCTGAACCTGTAAAGATTGTGAAAGCCGGACAAAGTCACGCTGCACTGCTTCTGATGTGTCCAGGTCATGTTGTAGTGTCGAAACTCTGCCTCGCAGCTCAACCACTTCTCCCTCTAATCTTACCTAAAAGAATTTATGCAATTATCCCAACACTTCCCTCTATGACTATACAAAAACAATAAATAATACCTATAATACCCTTACCAGTAAGAATCAGATACTCATCAATACTGCACATGTACTCCCCTGAGCCCAAAGCTGACTACCATAAAGATTAATCCAGAAAGAACAAACACATTTTACCCAAAATTTTCAGTCATAAGTCTCTATGTACACACAACAATGTCCAACACCCTTACCCCATATATACCTTGCTGGAACATTCATGATGATGAAAAAGCACAAACAGTTTTATTCAGTTTACCCCACGTGAAATAATACATACCCCGGTGGACTTTGCACAACACACGAAACTATCAAATCTAGGTCATTATGATTACACCTCTCTCTCTCTATATATATATATATAAACACGAAAACACCCATACATACTTACATACATACAGAATAAAGAAGAAATGGCTTGTCTGAAGAAAGTTCTGAAAAATAGTTGAGTATTCTTGATTGGTGCATGTTGGAGAAAATGACGATTTTGAAGGAAACCATAAATATGGAGGGTAACAAATCAACACAAGGAATTAGATAACAAGTACACTGAACCAAATTTAGGAATATCAATAAAGCAGGAGGATGATAACAGAACTCAATGATTTCTTTACTGAGAGGAGTACATTCCTGCCAAAGACAAAATGGTATATGTGGAAGAAATATGGAATAAGCCCTATGTGGCAGCCATTGTCTTAAGACATTTTCTTTACAGATGGTGGGCCGACAGCATATGAAGTTTCAACTTTTCTTGCCACTGTCTAAATTGTCAACTAATTCATAGTAACATCAGTAGCCCATGGAGCTCTTTTCTGCTTAAAGCAGAGGGAAAAAAATTGTTTCCTAGTAAACTCACAATCACCTGAGCAGATACGCATCCCGCAGCCCCTCAGGTAATGCATACACTGACCCTGCAGAAGATACTAAGACTGTTGGATTACCTCCATGATAAAGAGGAACACTTATCACCAGCTTGGATCATCTGGTGTGGAGGTAAAGTAGACTGGAGAGGAAAAAACACCCAGAGAGTAAATATAAATATGGAAACTAAACACTGTATAACGATTTCTTTAAATTGAAAATTGGGAAATGGAGTTCCAAAGCCATAATGCAGATCACTGTTATGGATGGGTCTGGGAAATATACAATGGAGTCATAACATGGGAACCTTTAGCTGCACACAGAGAGGGAAGGTCAGAAAAGATTAAAATATGTTCAATGAAATATATCAAAAAGCAAAAAGCTTTGAGACAATGTGTAAGAGATATACACAACAGCGCACAACTAACAGATAGCATTTGATAGGCATAACAGATTAAGGATTAAGTACAGTAAGATAAGGCGGAATACAGTGAGAAACTTTGCAATGAATGTTGTGTACAAGGCAAGTTATAACCAAATAAGTTTGGAGTTAAAAAGCACCTAAACAGGCTGTGGGATTCCTAGAGGAGTTGTAGAGAAACCAAAGAAATACATAAGGAGCTAAATGACAACTTCAAAAGAGTTTGCACAGTATAAGTCATAACAGCTTAGTGGAAAGAACAAAAGATGTTTGTCAGAAGAGCCTTCTTTCTATGGGTTGGGGTCATCAGTCGAATGCCAGAGGGTTGGTCCTTGGACCAATGCTCTACTTGATCTGTGCAAATGACAAGCCAGCACAGTACAGGACTCATACCTAAATAAACGAAGGTTATGAGAGCAGCAAAGAATAATGAGGATTTCATTAACTTACAAGGGGACCTAGATTAACTTCAAATATGGTTTGATACATGGCTGGTGAAAGTCACAAGTAAATGCAAAGTAGTGAAAAGAAACTGTGAAAGACCTGAGGAAACGACACTGTGAAAAACACCAGCAGGAATATCATCGTGCTAGAAATATGCAGGAGGAATCTGTGTGAATGAAGAATTTGAGAATCGACACAGTAACTAACCCATTAGCTGAGTACTACCTCATAAAGACTGCCTGGAAACAATTCATATCCATTAATATATGTTAATATAGAAGGACAGATAGATCCAGAGAAAGACAACAATGATGGTACTGTAGTAAGAGTTTAAAAGCCATAAATCTGTCTACCACAGAGAAGAAAGAGAATAAGGGTTGACTTGATCCCAACCTTTTAGTTTCTAAACAACTTTAACAATGTCGACAATGAACAGTTCCTTGAAAAGTGAAAGATGCAAAGATAGATTATATTACATACATACAACTATGCACATAGCAGTTCTTTTCAATTTCTAATATTCAATAAAATCAAATACAGTCATAAACACAGAATCTAAACTATAAGCTCTGAATCTATCATACATATGCAATCAATGTAAAAAGAATTTCATTTCCAATTCCAAGTTAACAAGAAAAGATGCTAAAATGCTGATTAAGAGTAATATCTTTTAAGTATGTCAGAACCTGGTACATAACTATACAGTGCAGCTGTCAAGGATGCTACAGTTCATGTATAACAAACCCTGGTTTGTGTCTGCTCTGCCACTTGAGTCTTAAGGGCTGTTATGATCTGCTGACTCTTCAAATGAGACTCTGCAAGTTTGTTCTCAAGCTCCTTTTGCTGAGCATCACTTTCAGCCCGACCTCTTCGTTCTGCCTTCATCTGACTCTCCAAGCTCTCTAGTAGACCAACCTTTTCCCTGATGGCGTTAAATATATATAATTCTATCTTCAATTCACAACATATTATCAAAAAAGAAAATCTTACAATTTATACATTCTGTAGCATATGGATATTACCAATATCAACAATGGTTTCTCTTAATCAATAACTTAATTAAGAGGTAATGCCTGGCCTAATCTGTTCTAACTGGTACATGACACCAAGGAAGGAAGTGGAGAGAAAAAAAAAAAGGTTATGGGATTGGCCCTCTTAATAAGGGACATTACATTTTGCAAAAAAAAGGTATACATAGTGGTACTGATAATTCAAAATCTTCAGAAGAATTGCAATGATCTAGAAAAAATGATTCCGAGAAAACAAAGGATAAACAATCAGGAACATGTATGGGTTATGCCCAGGAAATACTTGAGAACAAAGTAAGCAGTTCAGCCTTGCAGTTTATATATTATGTACTTGTGGTTGACACAATATAGGTCTGAATTCTGATGGTGATGACCTGCCAGGTAGGGACAAAAATGTTAAAAGGAGATGGGTACAAGACTGGCTTTTATAGTTTACCTTTGCTAAAATTCTATTGAACTTAATTCACTGGACTTCATTTTACACTCATTTATGTATCCAATTTGCTTTCTCACAGAGGATGATACGTTACGATCAAAACAGAGAAAAATAGATCAACTGCTTCCTTCCATTCTTTTTTCACTTCATAAATCCATTCTCGAAATATGCTATAGCATTCACGTGTCTAAGAAAAAACTATGCCAACTCTCAATAAGAGTTAAGAACCCCCCTTGTTGATATCAGGTTAAACCAACGTCATATATTTACAGTGACCAGACATGTATCATCATAACTAGCAATTTTCCCCTTAGATTCTACCCTCAAACTGGCTGTAGTCCTCACACCTCAAACTATGATTTAGTTTTCCTAATATTCTCAAAAATGCAATAACTTTCACAAGTAACTATCTTAATCAACACTAATTTCCATTGCCAAAGCATATATTCTTGATGAACTGCTGAAGTGCACATGACCAAAAATACTCTTTACATATATCTATGACATAATAATAAAAAAAAAATCACTTTCATGGCATTTGAAAAAGTGCACATTTAATAAACTTGAAAATTATTACAGAGTGCAAATGAATGAAGAAGTAATCTGGATTTACAGCAGTAATAACTAACCCTATCATGCAAATGGTGGATAAAACTGGTAACACACCTTAGTTGGTCAATCTCTGAGGAAAGACGATCTTCTATGGTATTTTTTTCATGTTGTTCAGCTAAAACCTGTAAAAAATAATCTTTAGCAACATGCAAAACAAAGCATCTATTTTTTCATACCTGATTGCCATTTCCTGCATTAGCGAGGTAGTGCCAGAAAGAGACAAAGAAAGGCCACATTCCACTCACATCCATTCTCTAGCTGTAATGTATAATGTAGTGAAACCACAGCTCGCTATACACAAACAGGCCCCACATATTCCCCAGTTTACCCTGGTTGCTTCAAATGGCCTGAGTCAATCCATCTCCACACAATATGTTCACGAAATCCCAATCACATAAGTTAGTTACCTTTACTGCTTCAATTTCCATCTATTCCGATTGTTATACTTTAAACTTGCATTCTACATCCATATATCAGAGCTGGAACAAATGTTCCTTCATGCAACGTCCTCACACATTCTTTGCTAAGACTTGCTCCACTCACCAGAGCCTTCAGCTAATCTCTAATTTGTCTTCTTTTCACAACTACTTTTAATTTCCCAACTATCCAACTACCATCCTATTACAAACATTACACCCAAATACTATGCTCAGCTATAACTACTACCATCCTACACAAACATTACACCCAAATACTATACTCAGCCATATCTTCCACTTCTTTACTGTGCAGACTGATATTAAAATGAAACCTCCCATCCCTTC
Organism: Panulirus versicolor; assembly: GCA_032361705.1. NCBI lineage: Eukaryota > Metazoa > Arthropoda > Malacostraca > Decapoda > Palinuridae > Panulirus > Panulirus versicolor. Next base: position 831 of record JAUUDZ010275820.1, on the reverse strand, counting down.
CATAACCTAGTCCTATAAACATACATATTCAGCAGTAAGTTCAGAAGGAACCACACGTAGTGACTGAAATATCAAAGTGATTAATTACTGCAGACGTAACCAATATCTCAGTAACTTCTTGTACAGCTAAAAGGTTCAATGAATCTAAGTTATGAGACACATTCACTCTGTTTTACCTAATCCATAATCATATGTTATTCAAAGTTAATTTAAAAATGTACCTAATCCATGATTATATGTTATTCAAATTTAATGTAAAAATGTCCATACAGAAATCCAAGGTCAGTTGGGTTGACAGTGAACTCTCTCATTAAAACAGATGGAAAAATACAAATGATAAATGTACATAGCCACTAAATATCAAATTCCATTTCTAATGAACTGCAACCATTATTCATTATAAAGTCAACAAAAACTTACCTGATCCTTTAGGAAAAGGATTTCTGACTTGAGAGTTTCTTCTTGGTGTTCCTTCGACACCTTAGCAGCAATAATATCTTCACGATAACGAAGTAAAAGTAGCTGCATCTCCTAGAAATATAACAATGTTATATGGCTGTGAGGCACGGGCTATAGATAAGGTTGTGCGGAGGAGGGTGGATGTGTTGGAAATGAAATGTCCAAGGACAATATGTGGTGGGAGGTGGTCTGACCGAGTAAGTAATGAAAGGATAAGAGAGATGTGTGGTAATAAAAAGTGTGGTTGGAAGAGCAGAACAGGGTGTGTTCAAATGGTCTGGACATATGGAGAGAATGAGTGAGGAAAGATTGACAAAGAGAATATATGTGTCAGAGGTGGAGGGAACAAGGAGAAGTGGGAGACCAAATTGG
>JAUUDZ010275600.1:0-16514 GCA_032361705.1 Panulirus versicolor | reverse complement strand
TTTCCTCTGACCAGGGACGTTCATAACTTCACAATTCACTGAAGTTCTTCTCACATGATCAAAACTTCATGAAGTTCAGTAATTGTTTTGTTCCTATGATTAACATTTCCTCGTTTCTGTAATAATCTCATAATAAGAATCATTTGTCATTTTATCAAACTATGCAACATGACTTTACACTCTATTTTCCATTTTATCACAGTGCGCAATGTTGCTTTTCATTCATAGTTTCATTTATCAAATTATACAATATAATCTTACACTCTCTGTATTTCATTCATCTTATGACGGTATACATTCTAAATGTCATTCATTTCGTCAAAGTATACAAAATAATCATACTGTCTAAATTCCAATCATTTCATCAAAATGTCCAACATAATCATACATTATAATCATTCACTCTATCAAAGTTTGAAATATATATTTCTATATCTTGTTCCATTCATCTTATCAAAGTATACAATATAATGTATAATCTAAGTTTCAATTATCTTATCACAGTATGCAATATACCATAATCAACGTTTCATTTATCTTATCAAAGTATATAAAATATAATTCATAACCTAAGTTACAATCATCACAGTATAACCTATGAATTAAGGTTCAATTATCTAATCAAAATATACAAAATAACTTATAACTATCCAAGTTTCACTTATCAGAAGTATACAACACAACTTTACCATTATCCTCATTTAGTTCACCAACACTAAGTTCACTTGCACAGCAAAGTCACCAAAGGCACCATCAAGACATGATACTTCCGGGTTAGCACCAGTTAGCTGGACTAGGCCACTGCAACCCTTCCACTCAATCCACTTTCTTCCTCCACTTATGGGGAGCCACTGTCTTCCTCCACTTTACGAAGAGTTACCCTGTACCCCTTCCTACACGACCAGGTACCATGTCCCTTCATCGATAAACAGGTCCTATATACCCCAGCGGTCATGAGGAAGGTCCTGTGTACACCATTTATCTCAACAATGATCCACAATCGACCAAAAACACAGAACACGTTCGACCTACGGTGAACGTGGCAGGGGTCAGGCACCATCTCCCTTCAGTAAGAAGTCCCAGAGGTTTAGTTGTGAGGCTGAGGTGAGGTACCGAGGCTCAGGCGTGATGATCGGAGAAGGTCAGGTATCCTCAAGCAGACGGTCAAGGTTCCTCCAGTGGCATGTGTTCCATTGACTCCTCATCGCCTTTGTTCTCTCCTTCGGGTATCCTTAAAAGACTTTCCAGAGTCATGCTGAGGTACGTGCAGAATACAGTAAGTGTTTGCTTTCTAGATGTATATATATAAAAAAGAGGTATTCGAGGTCCTTCTTGGATGTGACTATGACCCCTCACGAATGGACTGTTGACAGATAAGGCCTCTCTGCTAACCCAAAGTTTAGTCCCATTCGAAGACATTCCGTCATGTATCATGCTATAGATGTATAACATCAAAGCGCTATGCTCACACTGAAGCACACTGTACCCCTGCGTCCTCCTACACACACACACACACACACACACACACACAAGCTAACTGGTCATCGTACATACATGCAAGTATATCCCACCCTCTGCTCTCTAACCTGTGGCGCCCCAGAGAGCAGGAAGATGAGGCGGAGACCCTTGTGTTTCCTCATTTAAGACGATGCACCTACACGATGGAGGGGCGTCGGCGACTCCGCTACCGGTACCATCGCACAGAACAAACTCTCCCAACCGCGTCATTATCCAGAACGCCTGTCACCACATCCCCCCAGAACTGGACCACCGCCAACCACGTCCTCCCCTCAACCAAGCCAAGACCCCAGCCAAGCGCCTCGGCCTCGCTCCCAGCCCTGGTTTTTCACGTCCTACTTTCTTGCGAGGCCTCACCCTCCTCCAGGAAGCTCAGTCCGTCGAGACTTCTCGAGTATCATCGTGACACCAACGTGGAGGGAACACATGCCACTTTTCACGCCATCTGTCGTCCCTTATATTTTTCCGACGGCTCCCGACACTCGGACTCCCACAGCACCCCAGACCGTAAGATCATCTACGTAACTTCTGTTCCCCCAGAGAACACCTCCGCCTCCTCCAGCTGGTCTACCTCCCTCTCCACCATACAAAAGGAATGCCAGAAAAAAGGTCACTCAAGACTGAAAAAAAAGGTCATACATTATAAAGGGCATGGAAGATCATCCTCTCTCCTTCCCGCTCAACCCACAGGTCCCCAAGACTCTCCCCACTCATCACCTGACCTTATCTGACGGTTCGAGGAAGGGAAAAGAAAAAAAATGGTATTGCACCATGTTCGCCACCGACAACTCCGGCCATCTGGTATCCTTCGTTCCAGGGTTGCGCTTCTGCCCTAACACTGCAAAGAGTCCATTCTGAACTCTCGTACACAAGGGTGTAGGCACAGAACCAGCCCAACTACTGTGAAAAGCAGCAGTAATCAGTGTAAGAATGGCCACCCTATCATTAATGTAAATAACTGTTTGACCTGCCTCTACCCGCACCACCCCCAACCCCCAACCCACTGCTTGTCTGACCTTCCTCTTCCCCTAACCCACATACCTATAAACCCCACTATGTAAACACTATTTGACCTACCTCTACCACTATCACCTACCTGTGGCCCCCACTGCGTAAGCAGTGCTTATGTGACCTTCCTATCCACATACCTATAAACCCTACTATGTAAAACACCGTTTGACCTACCTCTCCCACCCACTTACCTACGTATGTGTGTTTATCGCTGTATCTTCTCACCTCGGTGGTTGGTTCACTGGGGTTAATTATCATCATTATCATTATCATCATCATCATTATCATTAATATAATTATCACTCACAATGTTCATCGATTTAAGTGAAGTGAGACTGAACAGAAACAAGATCACACACACACACACACACACACACACACATACAGACGTACATCTATAAAAACACGCTTCCACATAACACACATATATACTTATAACCGTATGTAGTGACCTCCCTCCAACATATGTACCGCATCTAGCAACATCCCTCCACCACATGTACCACATCTAGCGACCTCCCTCCACCACATGCAGTGCACCACATGTATTGACCTTCCTCCACCTGGCGTACCACAATGCAGTCACCTCCCTCCACCTGGCGTACCACAATGCAGTCACCTCCCTCCACCTGGCGTACCACAATGCAGTCACCTCCCTCCACCTGACGTACCACAATGCAGTCACCTCCCTCCACCTGACGTACCCAGCAGGTCAACACTCCAACTGTACCTCGAGGCAACACCACAGCAGTTGGGGAGCCCGAGAGCTACCACAGTAGATCAGTGCGTCAGTGGGAACGCTCACTACATTTGTACCTCCTTCAACCCCCTTTCATTATTAATTCATAGATACGACAACATCTCCCACGACCTTCACACACGATGGAGAACTACCAGTTATCTATCTGTATACGATTTCTTAACTGGATATATTGAGGTCTTTCGGAACGGGGCAGTTAGTGGTTTGCTTTGTGTCTGACTGACTATAAAGTTGATGGGACCAGAGAATATGTGTGAGTGTGTGTGTGTGTGTGTGTGCGGGTCTGCCACCAGGAGTGAGGCTTCTGAAGTCGTCTTTGGAAAATATGTGCAACACTTACTGTAGTGATGGTATATATACATGTACCACCTGGTCACTACCTCCCCTGGTCTGGCACCTGGTCACTACCACCAATGCCCAACACGAAGTCAGTATCCCAGACTTGCACCTGGTCACCACTATCTGAGCCCCAGTACCTGGTTGTTATCCTAGGCCCAGCACGTGTGGTCACTGAGCCACATATAGCACGTGGTCACTGCCCAGGGCCTGACCAGCTTGATAGCGCCTGATGTCCAATGTCCTTCGACCACACGGGTTCCTTCAGAGTTGATGGCCACAGTAATGTGCCACATATTGGGACATATGCGCAGGATATACATAATGATGTCTCCCATTAAAAGTTCAAGCTAACTTGACTATTTTTTTCTATCAGATGCTCTGCAGTCGTAACATTTACTAAATATTCAAAATCCGTAAGATTAATTTACAATCTCATCGTTAAGTAATTGAGTAAGTCATGATATACACTTATATGGTTGTCAGGTGAGGGAAAACACATAACTACAATTGCCAGTCCCAATTCCCATTCTATTAAATCACCAAGCACCATCACCAGGGGGCAACCACTATGTACAGTCACCAAGCACTATCACCACGTGCAATTGTGTAAATTTACCATGTCCCATCACCAGGTACAACCACTCGGTGTAATCACCAGGAGCAATCACCAGGCGTAGTACCATCAAGTACAATCGCCAGGTCGGGTTCGTCTTCCTATGGGGCCATCAAACCCAACCATTAACCCGAAAACCAAACACCATTTGTATATACCATCTCTGATTTCCTTCTTCATTTTACTAATCACTTTCGATGCACAAAATTACCAGGAGGCAAAATAGCCTAGGTTAAGTCCTCAGAGTCGAATATATATATATATATATAATTTCCCAGCAATATGAACCTCAAGTTCAATGTATGTGACTAAGGCTAAGTCATGGGCCAGATATATGACATAAATGTACCCAGAAGAAGCACATAACATGATGAACACAAACTAAAACCATGTATTGAGAGGCATTCCTCACCCACTCTACACCAGACTACTATATGCCAAGTTCTCACACCAGGAGCTGGTGTGAGTTCCATGCTGTGGCTGGATCCTGACGAAAAGCATAAGGTTTAGTATAGTCGGTGGGGCTCTATTCCACTTAGAGCAAACACTTTACTAGGTGGTAAGGAATCCATGATTTTCGTCGGTATTCTGATCTGATACTGGTTTAAATTGAGCTTTAGGGCTATCAAGTGCCATGATTATGAAGGCTATTAGCGTCAAGCTACTTCCCCAACCAAAGAGACTCTACCACCTTCTTCAGGTGTTAAGATTAATTCAAAGACCATTATCCATGTGGCTCATATCAAAATTCCTTGCGCTCCCTTCAGCAAAGTGTCACTGTACTGAGGGGATGCAAATAAGAGAATATATATATATCTCACATTCATGTATACATTTCAGGTTTCTTAACAATCATGATATCTTCATGTCATATGTTTATGAATTTGATACTAACATACATTTACCAGATAAGAATTTGATGAAAACCCATCATAAGGTAGTCGATGATAGACGAGTCCCGTCATTCTCAATTCATCAAAACACAGAAAATATATGAGTTACCTATAATTTATTTTCTTTTTGTCAAAAAACCTTTATAGAAAGCGTAAGTTGCCGCGCACTATGATAACGGGGACTGAAGTAATTTACCATCGCCTGTTTAGGTTGTAATACTCCCCATAGTTATGACCTAAAGCATTAGCCCTTCATTTACGCAACTATACAGAGGTGTAATTACCTTTACTGAAGGCACTGACGTCTTATTTTAATATCATGATCCAGGAATTTTACAACCATAATACCTTTGAAAAACTACCTTCGTATCCGCTGTTACACCGAGATACGTTCTCTGTGAAGATCATATGAAGAGAAGAAAATGTATTTATGATGCAAACAGTAACTAATATAAGAATTCCGCTATTCCGGTCTTGGAAAACGAAAAACAGAGTATAATGGATTAAAATTTTAGTGTGAATCATGACTGGTGAAAAATCGCACATATGCATATACGACAAACGATCAAAGGTCACGGTGCGGAGACAGTGGTGAGATTTGTAATGACGAATATGTCTTGGAGCGATGATTTACACTAGTTTACCCTCAACGGTCTAGTTTCAGTCTGTCCACCTTTTCCTATCCACTGATAATAAGTGAGAAAAATGTGGGGCTGAACGACGCATGACAGATCATGATTACAAGTGGTGAAGACCTATGGAAATATCACCTGAATTTCCATCGAGAGGAAGATCAGCCGTGTTTTCAGAGTTATATTAGATATCTACCACTGTTAGTATCATGTGTGTTCGTTCGTCCAGCTGATGATGCAGCAGGAGGAACTCTGTGTTTCACGTTGTCAGTAAGGTTGTACCTGCCAGGGAAGACATAGAATGGTCCAGAGTTCCAAAGTTTAACAGTGTAGGAAAAGAAACAGACATCACAGACTCACCTTACCTTCAAGTTGCCCACGTCCACGCACTATTCTAGAGACGCACTGAGAAGGCCAAGTAATACGCGGTCTAGCCAACGGCGAGGGCAGAGAACCAGCCAGTCCTCTAGAAAGGAAACCAAAGTAAAAACTAAATTAGAAGGAAAGAGTACCAATACTGCGACGTAGGGCAAATGATTCAAGCTTACAGAGAGGACTGGAAGAGTCAGGTAAATGTGTAGAGTCAGAACCTCTTCGGATGTGAAAGTACTTCATACACAGATTAATGCATCCTTTGTATAACCAGAGCAACTGTCCAGAAAAAAACAAACATCTGGACAGGACTCCAGGTTTCTTGGAGACTTGGCTATCTGTGTCTTGTGGGGCGTCGAAGACAGATTAGATGTTAAGGTGATAAGTGTGTTTGCTGTCGTAAGTGGTGGATTTACAGAGCCACCAAAGGAGACAGGAGAATTGTAATATACGTTTTAGAAACAAAAGAAAGAGTATCTTTTTAGGTTGCAAGAGTTTTAACCAGTTTGCGGAGGCAGGTGTGAGAAAAACAAGACGCACATGGTAGAAACTTGGCCCTGAGACAGACAGACAATCCGTCTACCTCACAAGAACTGGTCCTTTATTACCCTCATTAGGCCAACGTCAACTCACACACGTCGGGGAAAGATGCTCGAGTATTCTAATCTCACTAATCATTGACCACATGATCCCCTACCATCATTCTCCTATACTTGCTAACATAAACTATCACTTAACGTGGGTGTTGTCTCTGATAAATAGATAAGGGTATGTAATATAATCAGGCAGAGTTATATCTGCCACGGGGTTGGAGGTTACGTCAATACACTCTGGTGTTAGCAAGTCTCATGATATACTTTAGACTGTTTCAGAATTTTCATATGAAAAAAAAAGCCTGAAAGACATCAAAGATAGACAAGGCATTATAGGCAACCTATATATGGGTGTTACCGGAGTCATCCAAGGTGGAGTTAGAAGGGAAAAAGGCAAAAGTTCAGGGCATTTTTTTACCCTAAATACTTTTTGTTTCAAAATTGAAACATAACAAAGCGGATGATCAGGAAAACTTTTAAAATCGTAATCGTTCAACGACTTAATTATGGGTCATAAATACCCTCAAACATCTCAAACCCATTTACGTATCCAACAAGAAATACAATACTTATACAGAGATTTTCAGGGTTATCTATTTACCCCAAAAAATATTTCAACCCCAGATTCGTATTCAGATTGAAAAATAGTCTCTATTCTGAGGTCTTCAAGAAAATCTGTCACCCTTCGAAAAATACAAGTTCAGGGTATTTCCTAGCCCAAAAATCCTCCTTTTAAAAAAAATATGATATACTAAAATGGTTCTATATTAGAAATGCTTATGTAAAGTATCTCAAAATGCTTCCCAAAGCCGACAGATACCCGATTAATACGAAACGAAAAAAAATAGATGACACAATCGCAATTAAATGTAATCACTGATTACAGGCATTAATGACCCCCCCAGACAATATTTCAACCCCAGATTTGTAACCAGCGTGAAATATATTCTATAACTCATGCATAGGTTATCAAGAGAAAATGTTAACCTTTTAAAAATAAGAAGAATTGCAGGTAATAGTTCAAGGTATTTTTCTACACAAACCATTCGTTTCAAAATGGAAACAGAACAGATCTTAAAGCCTGGCCAGACAGACACCCAGTCTTACTCTAGTACATCATGAAGGTCGATGCTACAATCCTATGTCTTAAATCTATCAAGAATAAATAGATTTTCCATAGACATTCACTACAATAGAGTTACTAAAGACTGGGGATTACAGTGTCGAAGAGACAAAACTACAGTATTGTATGCGCCCAATTCTTTAATATCATCCAAATGACATGCATCATTATGAAGTAAAATATACATATAATAGACACAAAGCTAACAAATATATATTGTTTAGAACATAGAAAACAAGAACTATAAAACAATATAGACCTAACAGAGGCAATAATGTGATAACACTCCTTCAACTGTCTTTAAAAACGCTTTAACATAAAACAAGAACTGTAACACAAGCCTTATCAACCTAGCAGAGGCCATACAGTAACAACATTCTTTTTAACAGCCTTTTAAAAAGTTTTTTATATCTTAACAAAGGCCATTTAAACATCCATTTAAAAAAGTCTTAATATCTAGCAAAGTGCCATTTAAACAGCCTTTTGGACGTCTCATTACCTTAGAGAGGCCATAGAATGAACTCATCATTCATTTTAAAAGCCTTTTAAACATTTCATTACCCAGCATAGGCCACAGAATTAACATTCATTTAACAGTAATCGCCACAAGTACTTAAGTAACAGCAACTTTAGTGACAAGTAACAACCAGGCATCTCTGCGTCTCTACTGGCTGGCTGATTATATTTTGTTCAGTCAATGCATCCTACTGGGAAATTGCAGGCATACGCAGAGTTATCCTGAGAAAGGTGTTACCGGACGCCACCTGCAGGAGGTAACGCGAGTGACATCAGTTCACCATCGATGAGGTGTTATCAAACTTCCACTGGAGGACCTTCCCACCTCAAAGGAGCCTATCTCACCTTGCTCCCGCGCGGAGCGCATCCTTTTTCAAGTTATACGGAGCCTCTTAAATGGGGTCCTCATATTGCACATAATGACGAAATAGCAGCATCTTCATGATACGAAGTACGATTCTAAAGTACCTGCAGAACTCATGATAGTGTCATCCTTCTGTTCTGACTTCATAGACATGTATATTCACAGAGGTACAGACACGTGTTAGTGTGGTGATGGACAAAACATCCCACAGTGACGCTGGGTATACAGATACATCCCAATCAAGATGTGGGGGGGGAAAATTGTAAAACATCCAGCTCTATTAATGGACATTCAAAGACATCCCACAGTGGTGATGGACATTGGGCGACATCCCATTGTGGTGAACATTAAGGAACATCCCACTGTGGTGAACGACATTCAAAAACGTCCCACTGTAGTGAAGAATATCCAGAGAAATCCCACTGTGGTGAAGGCCATTCAGAGACATCCCACTGTGGTGAAGGACATTCAGAGACATTCCACTATGGAAAAGGACATTCGGAGACGCCCTACTGTCGTAATAATCATAAAGATATCCCACTGTGATGATGCATATGCATAAACATCACAGTACAGAAACGGACCTCCGAAAACATCCAGCAATTTTGACATCGAAAACACAACTAATAACTCCTCTGCTGTTGTCATGACCCTACATCAAAATGCTCCTGTTGGCATGAACTTGAACAACCTTCTATTGTCATGAATGTAAATGAACATCTTATTAACGTCGCGAACGTACACATATGAACATCCTTCTGTTGGCCCGGACATGTATGTCCTCCTCCTATTGTCACAAACAGAAATTAACAACCCAGTATCATGTGTATATATGGACAAAGGGTGGAAATACGGGGGTTTAAGGAAACTCGAAATAAAAGAGCACTTTAATCTCTTCATTCAGAGAGGTTAAAACAAAACCAATATGAACACCACCACCCCCCATATATCTCAAAGAGCACTGAAATAGCCAGGAGTGTGTGTGTCCTCTTGACTGGCCACCTACGTACGCAGGCTTCACCATAACCACATATGGACCAGAGACCCTCGCTGGACTGACAGTGGTTAGATAGGTTCTCTGTTATGGTGTATGCCGCTGCAATTGTTCGTCTTGTCTACTTGCCCCATCCTTGGTGTAATTTTTCAACGTCATGACAGTACTTAGAAAAATAATTCCAGCTTTAACTTTAAGGTACTTTTTACCAACACTCCGACAGACTATGCGACAGATGGGGCACAGAAAGCCAAAGAAAATGTAAGTGAAAGTGACCAGCTAGAGACAAACATGACGTGACGCCGATATTGTTGGGTGAAATGAGCAACCCTTGTGTTGGAGAACCAGGACTATAAGCAACACAAGGACCTAACTATGGGGTCCTTACCTAAAGGGCAGTCGCGGCCTCGTTACACATGGAATCCTTCAAGGCAGATTTCTAAGGATCATGAGGAGACGATCGTCTTGGTACCTGTACCAAATGAAGTCCTGGTTGTGGTACCAGGAGGAACTAGGGTAGAGGGAGAACAAGTTAAGGATACTGAGCAGAGGACGAAAACATGCAGCTCACTGTAGAAGTGAAACAAGAGGGCAATTATCCCTCATATACGGTGATTCATTAGATGAACGATAACGTGAAATCTCATTGCATCGGAAATCGACAGCGATGATTTCGTATATTTCATGTTTGTTCACAATGAAAGAACAAAATCTAGTGTTTTAATTTGTTTTCTTAGGGCGATATGGATGTGCATTGATGGATACTGAAGCGAGGACTTTAATTACATAACTGAAGCCTTTAAGGAACTTTATCAAGAGGGATTAATTGACAGATTGAAAGGAAAGGCTCAAGACAAAGTAAGCTGGCAAAGAAATAGAAGTACAGTGGAAGGTGATTTCATCACAGTGCTGCTCTCAAAGAAAGTTGGGAGTATGGACAGGTTTCTACAGTGAGCAGGTAAGAGAACAGCGTCTGCGTCAGACACGAAAATTAGACTTGAAAAGAGAAACGCAGTTGCACACATATGAACTTGAAAATAAGCACAGTATAGAAAATATTTGGCAGTTGCTGCTCAGTTGCTTATTACGGTGAAATTTCCCGTTCAATGGACGCAGAATAAGTAAACAAAAGATGACATAAGACACTGGGAATCCAACATGTTTGTTCGTCCATATCGATAAACATGGACACCTTCCACGACGGCAGGATGGTGAAGTATTACACAAAGGATGGAACAAGAAGACAAGGCCTACAACTGAAGCTGCATACATCGCAACAGAGGACGCCTCCAACCACAGGGTCTGTCTGGCGAGGGTCGCAGGGTCATAGGTGGTTCAGGCAGCAAGAGAGGCGGAACTAGAGTTCGGAGGTGACCAATCAAGAGCACACATTCACGGCCAGCCGGAAAGCTGAGACTATGGAGGCAAATGAATAGTTATACGATAATGGTCTCTGTATCAGCCTCTCTGAAGAAGGCCTCTGGTCGAAAACGAGAGAGATTAAAGTGAACCTGTTTCATCGTCACAAGACTACCACACTACCACTCATGCCTCATGAATCTAACCAACACATATAACAATCCTCTTGTCATGAGTGTAGAACACCAAACGACACCGAACATGAAGAAACATCTCACAGCGTCCACCAATGACACCCAGAATCGGTTCTATCCACTTGATTATCATTGTATATAATCCTGAAAATCGATTATATCCACTTATTGTTATATATAATCCTAGGACTCCTTAAACAGATTCTCAGGGGTTCAGTGCTGCGCTCTTACTAGGAAAAGGGGTAACGATGTACTCCTATGGAATGAGAATCTCCTCGAGGAGACTGTGCTCCTTTTCGTCTACTGACAGTGATACAACTTCAGCGAGGGTGACTCTAGACGTGCTGTGCAACCTCACGCAGGGGAAGTTCGTAACAACACCTTTACTTCCTCTCCATAGCCAACGATGGAGATCAATCTACCATTACGTTTACACACAAAATCGACTGAAAGGGATACCTAACAGCAGGCAGACTCATGGACAAAGGCTTTCCTAGTTTGGTCATAGCTGTGAGGAGACTGGACAGTTATCACAGCCATGGGTATGTGCACACGTTTAAAACTCAGTTACTGAGCAGTGGAGAGGAGCTGCGGGAAACGTTCACGGCCACGCGAGAGCCCAGTTGTAGGCGCCGTCCAAATGCGCGGACATGCCGAGACTAGGATTCACTGTGGGGTACCCCAGCTCTGAGTAGCACTGCAACCCGTCAAGGAGCCACCGTCCTGCCTGGCGCAAGGCTCCGTCCACACGGACACCGCCGCTTCGAGTTCCAGGTTTCTGTTCGGATGAAAAAGAAACTATGTATGTGGATATACGCACTGGTATATGGAACACTACCCTAACAGACATAGTGATGTTCAAAATGACCAAGTAAAGTTTACCAAACTCGGCAAACAGCACGGGCTAACGCCATTACAATATTTTATAGATTGTTTTTAAAAGTCAAAAGCGTCCAAGGAACTGTAAGGTCATCCCTTTCTGTTCCCAGGGACGAGCTACAGTAAGAAAACTCACATGGAAATCATTAAGTGTGAGAGGTTCTGCAAAACAGACCATCAAACAACCTCCAACTGCCAAGACGAAAAAAAAAAATGAACAAATTTTGACCTTCAAAATCCGCTCAGTGGTCGGAAACAGTCTATACTTGGAGGACACCCTCCAAGAAAAACGTAAACCGCAGATAATCACACGGGACTCCAAAACTATGAAACAAAAACAAAGGAAGGCAGCCATGCATACCAAATGCAAAATACACAAGAGAAAAGCAATATAGCCAAAGGTGCATTTACAGAGGGAATAACACTTCTGCTGCAGCTACGGAGGGAGCAACATGCTACGCCATCCTCGACGTCTCGCTGTAAGTGGTAAGCAGCAACGGACCAAAAGATGAATCATCAGGTACTTAAGAATGTCAGTCAAGTCTTTGCAAAACACCTGCATTACAGGGATCAAGGTTCAAGCTAAGACAACTCAACTTCCTTGAAAGGGTGTTATGATAATTATCATTCGACTTTCTAGAAGAGCGCACGACAGATTCAAACGAGTGCATTCTCTGGCCCAAACTGCTGACTAGGTCAGCCTACGTTCCCTTACCCATTTACAAAATCTTCCGAGGCTACGTATAGAAAATGTCACGCAATATCTTATGAGGGAAAATCCAAAGTTTTGCTAATCAGGAAAACAACGGGAGAATCGGAGAGATAATTAATATTGGAAAAACTGCAACATTTCTAATTGTACACGCAAAAAAAGAAACGAAGAGGACGACGAAACTGATGGACAGAAGAAAAGTCCGTAATGTCTTGGTATTCACCTGTGGTATATACGACTTTAACAGATATGTTAAGCGTCATAAAACGTAAAAAAATGTAAATCTGATAAGATCCCTATAGACTTAACCCTACCTACATGAGACAGAGGTTTTCATTCATACGAGCAGCAGTTGTAACAAGGAACCTACGGTCACGCCCGCGGCACTCCTGCAACCCTTACACAATCAATTCCAGGAGCCTCCTGCAACCCAAGCACTTACTAGCAGTCGCTGCACACTCCAGGAGCCTCCCGCTTCCCCATCACAAACCAGCAACCACCGCACACCACGAGCCGCGATGCGGGCCATAACTGCCTCCTCCTACAGGAGTTCCAAATCGACACGGCAACCACGCACTTCTCCCAGATGTTCCTGCTTCATCTGACGCCTCCTACCATCACCAGCATCATAGGACTCCTGCCAAGTCTGTCCCATATTACTCGACCTATCTTACTTTACCTTTTCTTCACTATAATCCTGCACCTCCAGCAGCCCTTAGCCCTCTGTTACCTCACCCTGTATATCCTATCCAGTAAAGCATTTTGCAGTTGTTTAACGTGTTTCCGCTCCCCTCTCTCAGTTATACCACTCTCAACAATCTTACCAGTACACCCGCTAAAGTGTAAAAATTACTTGATATATCTTAAAAGACCTGATATAATTTGCGAGACTTGCTCCCATGAATTCCGAGTGGGTGACGTATACAGTTACCTAGTCAATAATTACCAAAAATCACAAGATTAAACGTAGCGTCAGGCACGAAAGAAGCTCCACCATCTGGTTAGGTGTAGTTTATGGAATGTAATTAAGGCGCAGAACTTTCAGATTATTCGTATCTTAAGTTTGATCACAAATTCAGCTGTCTATTCTATTTACCAGGCATCATTACTGTGTCTTTGTAAAGTACTATGAATTACATCGACCCTGTTATCTCCACACAGAATTCCAGGTAATAGACAAGCACAAGTCCCTCCCGTAAAGCATAACCTTTCGAACAACAACCGACTGACAATCACATACCATTATACGAGTCCGAAATAACACCAATGGAAATAACCTTACCTGTTCATGTTCCTCCAGATGTTGTGACGGTGACTGGCTGCCTCGTTTACGGTGATCGTCCCCCAGTAGCCATGACTCCTCGTCCGCTTCCTCCTCCCGTGCGACGATGCCCCTCGCACACAAGCCTCTCACCACACGCTTCGCCTGGCCCAGGGAACCTTTACCACGCCCAGCGCCTTTCCGGTAATTTACTGGATTCCACTTCCCATTTTGTCTTAGGTTTACAGCACCTCTGATTTTATCCGCTTGGAAAGTGCTGTAGCCACGGATTGTGTGTGCTGATGTAGTGAGTTCCGCTCTTTCAGTTTTAGTCACACGCGATAGGCTGCCGTCAAGAGAACTGAGGAACGATGTCATCGGATCTGCTGCCATGTCGGGACCAAGTAATTATTTGGATATTCTTGCTGTAGATCTCGTCGACCTGGTAAACCCTGACGAGGCTTCACTCTCGGAAACCACTTGGACCTCCTGAGCTCGTTAGTCTGTGGTGTAGTATCTGAACTCTACCGTATAAGTGGTCCCAAGCCAAGCGTCTGACGGCTCTGATGACGAACTGTTGACTGTGCTATACCCTCTACTTGGCAACTCACGTGTGAAACGAAGAACACTCATTTTTGGCGCTCAGGTGTTCACATAGCGAGATACTCCTGTCAGTTTTGCGACATATATTGTCTAAAACTGTCTTGAAAACTGTAGTCCTTGTTTATGAAAATTTGCCTGAAAAGTAACTGGTGAAAAACGGTTACCTCGAGTGACCGATCTTTGGACTGGCTTGTAAAGTAAACACTGACATTGTTGCCGTCAAAACAGTCATTATTCAATGTTTCACTGACATTCAGACGTTTTCAGAAAATTTGTAGCCCTCACTTTTCTATTTACTGAATTCAGCAAACTCTGCTCTATTTCGTAGGTTGTATAGCTTAAGAATATGAGAATTGGATAAAAGTTGTAAGGTATGTTTGGGGCGCTTCTGTCCACGTCGAAATGTGTGCCTTGAGTCTCCATTTGCGATAAGCCAGCAAACGAATACCTGATAATGATTAATATTACTGGTGGACGGAAATTTACCAATTTTCCACCCACCAATATACAACACTATCTACACGACATTACTTTTGGGCGTATTCCTTAAAGTTGAAACAAGGAGGAGAGGTAGACCGCTGGAGAGATCGTTAGGTGTAGTGAGAGTCAATTAGGGCTCCCGCTATTACCTTGCCAGAGGAATGGTTTGAGACAGATTGCAGCGAAAATGTATTGAGCACAGAGACGGTGTGAATATGGACGTTGCTCTAGACAAACCACTTTAATGTGCAAAGTGATATAGTAAGAAGTACTCATGTAATTGAGGAACTTTGTGTTTCACTTTAACACACTGGGATTGGGTTCAGGATATGTAGGAGTGATTCTGAGAGGCTGCATGTTCCTGATACATCCTATGGAAATATGGGCGGATTTAATGGTATTAAAGTAGTACAGAATAGTGGATGTTCAGGTTTTATAGCATAGGAAAAAGCGTGATATCCAGTACCGAAAGCGAGGTGGGTGTGTGTGTGGGTGTGTGTGTCTCGGTGGGGAGATGCTGAAGGATTAGTGAATTGGGGTGTGGGGCATCTTTAACATTTGATGACTCTTCTCCCAAATGTGAGTGGGACTTTAACCCACGGGTGAGGGGAAATGGCTCCGCTCTTGGATAGTGCGGGAAAAGGATGAACGACTCAAAAGACCTCGCAGTTTGGTTATCTTTGACATTCCACGTTGTGACTGCCTCTCGTTGATCGTTTGTTGATACACCTATGATTAATTGTTTTCCCTGATAATGAAAAGGAAAATACGACTACGTACTATTGCCTCGTCTTCGGAAACTAAACCTCCTTATTCAATACCTCTGTATACTCTAAGTATGCTAGTTTATCTCGTGCTATTGTTAGAAACTAATTGTTGGATAATGGTAACTATCGGTCAGCATCTTAGATACGAGTAGCCTTGACTATCAACTGTCCTGTATCTGTTTTGGTGGCCAGTGACGTAAACATGTCGCGCCAGCTACAGGCAGTAGGCCCAACCTAGGAAGAAGCACAGTACCTACTGTGGTTGCCGAGTCACTCCGCACCATGCAGGTATGTGTGCCAATATTTGTTCATTTTCGTTCAAGCTAAGGTTATTCCCGTTCACTCTAGTATACATGGAACAATTGTCAATGAGATATTCAAACATACATCATGTATAAGGTGAATATTTCTGGCTGCTGGAATCTAAGTGAATATTTCTGGCTTCTGTTTAATCTTATCGATTAGGTTTGCTCGGACTGTTTACACATATGAGTTCCCCAAGTCAAAACCTGAAAATTACTTTGATTCACA
>JAUUDZ010275490.1:0-16765 GCA_032361705.1 Panulirus versicolor | reverse complement strand
GCGTTTCATGTATGGTGTAAGATTATTCAAGCGGTAACACACACACACACACACACACACACACACACAATATTTTTTGTTCGCCGTTTCCCGCGTTTGCGAGGTACCGCCAGGAACAAAGGCCAGTCTCATTCACATGCACTTTCTGGGACTGGCTGTTACGATACCTCCTCGTTGCCTCGAACAGCTGAGCAGCGGAGTTCTCTTCCGTCTTCTGTCTCTATCTACCTTTTCCTCCATTAAGACACAGGTCTACAAAAACCTGCGAAGCCTTGATTAATTTTCATTTTCTTTCACTTATTTTCTTTCTCCGCCCGAGACGGCCTCGATTGAAGCAGGTCATTTGTCCAGACCAACTTGGTCACAATAAAGATAAGTAAAAGCTGTTACGTATAATGCATCGACACCAGAGCCCCTTATCCAGAGCCAAGCCTAACACACACACACACACACACACACACACCTTTCCGTGGTTTACTTTGACCACTTTGTGTATCCTTTTTCACACCTCTTACACGCCGCCCCCTGTATACCGCATCGCTCCAATTATCTCTATCACATGCACGCCTCTCACCTCCCTCTCCATGTTAAGGCTCCGGGAACACCTAGCCTCTTTCACTCCGCCTGCTTGTGGCTACACCAAGAGTGAAAAGTCACCTTGGGCGAAGCTGTATCATCTCCCAAGATATACATCATTACGTTCTTTACAGGGTATCTCACAAACCCAAGGTGTATCATCTATGGACAATATTTAGTACACATTAACTAAATTCCTACCAATATTATCATGATGGGTCTAAACTGGTCCACCCCGCCACGTAAACCCCCTTAATCACTCTCCCTTTTAAGGGTTAGTGTCGTCGGTCAGGCCAGTGTGTTGCCAGACGGCACTTCTGGTGTGATGGTGAGATGTAAATAACTTTATGAAGTATTGGCATCTGATGAGGTGGATTGTCTCCACGAAACATGTCGTGCCACGTGTAGAGAAAAATTACATGTTAAATGAAATTATATGAACTCCTACTGAAGTGCGATTTCACCTTCATAACTATCATGTTTTCCTGGCGCTACCTCTCTAAAGCGGGGGGTGGGGGGTTGGTGATGCTGTTTCCTGTAGGGCGGGGTAGCGTCAGGAAAGGATAAAGGCAAGCTAATATGAATATGTATGTACATGTGAACCTGGGCATGTGAAGCGTCTGGGATAAACCATGGAAAAGTCTATAGGGCCTGAATGCGGAAAGGTAGCTGTGGTTTCGGTGCATTACACATGACAGCTAGAGACTGAGTGTGAACGAATGTGGCCTTTTTTGTCTGTTTCTGGCGCTGCCTCGCTGGAGGGGGAATGCTATTTCGTGTGTCGAGGTGGCGACGGAATAGATGAAGGCAGCATTTCTGGATATGTACATGTGTATATATGTATATGTCTTTGTATGTATACGTTGAAATGTATATGTATGTATATGTGTGTGTGTGGGCGTTTATGTGTGTACATTTGTATGTGGTTGGGTTGGGCCATTCCTCGTCTGTTTCCTTGCGCTACTTCGCTAACGCGGTAGACGACGGTTAAGTATAATAAAAAGATAAATAAGATGTGTATATATGTATATGTCAGTTTGTGTGTATGCATATGTATATGTTGATATGTATATGTATGTATATGTGCATATATGGGTGTTTATGTATATATGTGTGTATATGAGTGGATGGGCCATTCTTCGTCTGTTTCCTGGCGCTACCTCGCTGACGCGGGAAACATCGATTATGTATAATGAAATGATGAATATGATATTTATGTAAACAGCTTTAGCAAAATTGAAAAAGCGTAGAACAAAACTTGCTAATGGAAAACGCTTTTCATCCTTAATGAGATGCCTGGTTCTAATGATAATCATATTACGTCATAGTTGTTCATCTTTTTATATAAAGAATAGAAACTTGCTCTCCCTTTCCCTTGTTTCATTAATGATTAACTCTTTAATTTTTTTTCCTTTTTTGACCCACTAGAATTTTGTTGACGACCTGTCGAACTCAAGACGGACATCGACCCCCAGCACAGTTTCCTCGACCCCTGGTCGTCTATAACGACCAGTTTGGGAACCACTAAAATAGATGGTTGTTCACAAGACTTTGTCATAATCAGTGATGGATAACCGGTATGAAAAGCTTTTGATTGCAAGTGTGTCAGCGCAAGATTGATTGGACCGAAGCTCAATTGTAATGATAAATAAAAAAAAGTTTGCGGACTTCCTCGTAAAAACGATTGAAGAAGGGCAGAGAATGTTGACCAAGTGGAGAAAGTATGGATGAGTTGAATAGAAGGTTAGGGGACAATGTGGAGGTGGGAGCAGTAGTTAAGCATGGGGTCCCAGTTAAATATTAATGATATTGCGAAAGAATACGTGTCGTGTGTGCATCAGCAAGCATGAGTGTAACAAATACGTACCATGATTATGAAGCTTTTCATAAATACACATAGTACAGGTACAGGGAACGCAATCAAGAATATGACTGATTTCTGCTTTGGTGAGAGGTAATAAGATATTCAGTGTAAATGATGTGCTGTGGATGAGGGAGTTGGGTGATGGATTTCCAGATCATGTATTGATAGGAACTAGGTAAGCGTTTATCTGTAGATGGTAAAGGAATAAGAACAAGAAGAAAGAATTAAAACTGAAATTATAAAGTAAATGATTTGAAGACTTTAACTGTAAAACTTACTTTTTGGAAGAGGTCAAATGGAAACCTTAGAAAAGAGGAAAGGAAATCTTTTCTTTTTTCCAAGCTTTGCGTCAGATGTAGGTGCTGCAGAGAAGCATACCTGGATGGGATTACGGATGACTTTCTAAGAAAGACGTGATTGTGTTCATGACTGATAAGTTAGATTTTTCATTGTGTATATGAGAAGTGGCAAAATGCCTGTATAGTGCCATTGCAAAAAGACAAAGAGGACTAAAGTGAATGTTCAAATTAAAGAGGTAAAAGTTTGTTGAGTATAACTGGTAAGGTGAAAAGTTGAGTGGTGATTCAGAGGGAGGTGGAATGCACACGCTGGGGAGAGACAGTGTAGTTTGATAAGTAGCAGAGGATGTGTGAATCGGATGTTTGCCTTAAAGAATTTCTTTGAGAAATATCTAGAGAAACGAGAGTTATAAGGGCATTTATAGATCTGAAAAAACCATATGATAGGGATTTAGAAATGCTTTGCTGAGGGCGTTACGAAAATACAGTGTGGGAGAAAAGCAACTAGAAGCAGAGAGGCTTTTTCACCAAGAGAGTGGTTCCAGTTGAAGTTGGGTCATCAGCAGGGGTGCATGATACCAACTGGTTGTTCCTGGTTGGGGTGATGAGGCACGTAAATGTGAGGGTTTTGGAGAGAGGGGCAGATGTTTAGTCTACAGTCCTTTTCATAAGAAAATCCTTCATGGGCCTACTTCCTCTCCAATCGTTTCTAATATTTAGCACAGAATGGATCAACAACGTGCATATTTAATGGGAATACATTAGCACACTTGGGATCCGTCGTCAGTCCCTACTCCGTAGGGGTACTTAGTGCCCTTAAGTAGACACTACCCTCATAGAAAGGGTACGTATTAGGTTGTAGACAGCCTTCGCCCAGGGCAACACTACCGGAATCATCGTACCTCTCCATGTTAGGATTGCTTGTCTCACTATTTGTCTTACTAAAGCCCAACTACGCGTTACTCTTATATTGTTCTTCATGAATCATACAGATAACCTCCTCTTCTTTGCTTCTTACCATCATTTTCTTACCCTTCCTTTATTTATAATAAATCTACCTCTTTTAAAACGTCATTTCTCCACCTCAGAACTTAGATTTCTTTCCTTTTCTTCCCAGTTTAAAGCCTCGATCAGGGCTGTTTTCTGTGACTAAACCGTTCATCATGAAAGATGGTAATGGACACTTGCCAATATTACTGGGGTGTTACACTGATCCTCTCGACAGATCAACAGTTTTATTAATGTACACTGATGACAACCAATGTTCTGGAAATTAATGTAGCAAATCTCTACTCATTTTAGAGAGCTGAGCACTAATATGACGCTTAAAATTGTTCATTATTTCTAGTTTATAAGGTACGTGGTGGGTTCCAGTATGTATAGTTTGCACTAGTTTTGGCGTTGGGTGGCTCTGAGTAAGATCTAGCGACTGTGAGCACGGGAAGTGGACGATGCAATCAACACCCAGGCATTACATCACCCTACTTGCTCCTTATCATTTCCTTATGGGGAGTTGCCCAGTCCACAAATGTACACGTTTCTTAGTATTTTTTTCGTACTTCGACGTTTCTGTTCTTGTGCTCCTGTCATGCAGTTGTTTCGTATCCCTAAGTCTATACTCGAGTCGGAGTTGACTTAAGTATTGAAATCAGTGTGCTTCTTGCACTCTCGTGTGCTTGTTTTCATCATTCTACTGAAATGTTTTGCTCCGGTCATACGAAGGATGTCGTGTGACTGACTGTTGAGTGATTTCTTTGCCGAACATCAACAAGGATGGTTTGTAAGTAGGTGAACAGTGCAGGTAACTTCTGTTATGTTTGTGAGGAAGTGACTTTTGCATCAGCTGCGTGCCATAATTCTGATCATCAGAAAAGCCTACAGTCATTACTTTGTGAGATCGAGAACAAATGCATAAGTTGGGCCCCATACGTGTTGTAATGCTCGTTTAACAAACATTCGCAGTTGGCATGGTGCCTCCAGCCCAACAAGGTAGTTCCAAGAAGAAAAAGGGTACTTTAAGCTATCCAAATATACCATCTGTTACGCGCCCGGTACCCCATGGTGAAGGATTTCCCGTTCTGGAACCCCAGACTCATTTATCCTGAAATCTAAGGAGGAACAGAATGACGAAATTTGTGTAACATGTGAGCCATCAACATCAAGAGATCCTAATTTCACACCTAACGTGACGTCTGCTGAACCACACAGGATCACACAGGATGAATCCAGCGAACTCGTCAGAGATCTGGAACTGTTGAAGAGTTAGAACTGTTGTGCTCGAGACCTCAATACTGAAATCTCCTTCAGTGAAAACGTGATGGTGTCTGTGTTTCGTGCTCACCAGAAAGATTTCGCTTCATTCTCCAAGATGGAAGGTACACTCGACACCTGCAACCATTTAGATGTTCTGATAGCAGCCCTCAATAGTAATCATAACACTAAGGAGTGGAAACTGTTCATAGGCTTGTCAGAGTTGGGTCTAAAAGGTGTTTTCCTGCTTGATGGCAACTTGCCTTCAATTCCAGTTAGTCATGCAGTTCATGTGAAGGAGTCATATAGCAACATGATACATCTTTCAAACTGCATCAACTACAAGAAATATCAATGGGAGCTTTTTGGTGACTTGAAGATTGTTGCTGTCTTCCTTGGACTGTAGCAGGGCTACACGAACGTTTGATCTTTCCTGTGTGAATGGCACAGTTCAAGAACAGTTCAACAACAACATTCCATTGCAACAAGAGGAACAATGAGGCTTCACGACAGTCGCTGGAATCATGAACAAAGGCGTACAGCACGGAGCGCTGGTAGAATACAAGATTTTCCTACCGTCTCTGCACATCAACCTGGGCCTCATGAAGAAGTTTGGTAAGGCTATTTTTTGGAAAATTCCCGAGGCTCAGTAAGGCGAAAATCAAGGCGGGTGTTTTCGTCTTTTCACAGATCCGCGAGCTCTTCAGAGACGAACAGTTTGACCACATCCTCTGTGGTGACAAGAAGACAGCGTGGAATGCTATCCGGCTGGTAACAAAGAACTCTTTAGGAAATCCCAAGGCTGATAATTACGAGGAACTTGTGGAAAACATGTCATCCAGTCAGAAAACAGGCTGCAATGTGTCATTAAAGACACATTTTCTCCACTCTCACCTGGATTGTTAGTGGCTACCTGCGGCGCAGTGAGCGATGAGCGCGGCGAACGTTTCCATCAAGACATCTCGGCGATAGAGAAACGTTACCAGGGTAAATGGAGTTCAGCCATGTTAGCGGACTGATGCTGGACGGTAACATGAGATGATCCAGCACTTGTAGATATGCCACAAGCATAGAGACGTCGCGCTTAATCGAGGTGATCCAGCGACTGTATCCTGTGTCACCAAGACAGTGTATAGAACATATAAAACGCAAAAAAAAATGAATTTTTCTTGGAAAGCGATTGTTGACATGGTCATTTTCATGTTCAGCGTCCCAAAATTCAGACTGGGAAACATTTCATCTCCGAAACATAAAATAAGATCAGATTTACTGATCAGTGTTAGCTAAGTACTTTTATAATTTCTTTTTTCTTATTGACTCACATTTACCTTCGTATCAGCCATATTATATTTCAGGCTTAGTTAGTGAGTACTTCAGTCAGATAATGATAATATCTTTATCATTTGTTTTGTTTCATATTTACTTTTGAGAAATAATAATAGTTCTCTCAGTTAACACAAGGATGTAATATTTAAGTATTATGCTTTCCATTATTACAAACCACAAATACACTTCTTTCACAGGAGGAAACCAATCACTAAATCTGGTACTGAGCACCTCTCGTCAACCCGAAGTTCAGCAATTTTCTTCAAACTGTCATGTTCATCTTTCTTCAAATTCGCGTTAAGAATTTCTCTCTAAACTGGCGTTGAGCACCTCTTTTGAGACTCGTGTTGAGCATCTCTCTTTAGACTGGTGTCCAGCACCATTCCTTAAACTCGTGTTGATCATTTCTCTTCAAAATGCTTCATTTCTTTTCAAACTGGTGTTGCGCACCTCGCTTCAAACTGAAGTTGAGCACAACCATTCAAAATGGTGTTGAGCAGCACCCTTCAAACTGGTATTGAGTACCACGTACCATAGTGATGCTGAGCACCATTCCTCTTCAAACTGGTGTTGAGCGCCTCTCTTCAAACCAGTGTTGAGCATCCTTCAAACTGATGTCGAGCACAACTCTTCAAACTGGTGTTGAGCACCACTGTTCAAACTGGTGTTGAGCACCACTGTTCAAACTGATGTTGAGCACCACTGTTCAAACTGATGTTGAGCACCATTGTTCAAACTGGTGTTGAGCACCACTGTTCAAACTGATGTTGAGCACCACTGTTCAAACTGGTGTTGAGCACCACTGTTCAAACTGGTGTTGAGCACCACTGTTCATACTGGTGTTGAGCACTTCTCATTAAACAATTATAGTTATCTTTCTGCATCATGGGAATGGTTTCAGTTAGTGCTAGATCAGCCGAGTATCATTTAATTTCATATATAGATATTCCACACTCGTGATTAAATACTTGACATTAATATGTATTTTCTGCTGCACCTGCACCCTGGGGCGCACGGTCTCTCTTACCTATGAAAACACATGACGGGGGCGTCATTCCTGTCGTATTAGTTCCAGCATCATGGTAGTGTGTGGTGTAGCGTCGACTCATGATATCCTCATATCAGGTTCCTCTCTGCCCGTCACACTGTCTTTTCATTCAGTAGCAGCAACAGGCGTGAGGTCCACGACTCTACTCGTTCGTCTTGTTCCAGTCATCTGTATCAAACTTTGGAAACTATTATTCCTGGAGTTTCGATTTTCATTACTTATTCTAAAGCAAGATATATAAAAACGATAATTATCTATCCCGGCCAGCAACACTATGTAAACTGCACATTTTACGAAAAAGAAAGGAATGAATTGATTGTAATTATGATTTAATCTCTCTTACCTAAGATGATAAGAGGTTAATTCGTTCATCTCCAGGATATATGTCTTTATATATCCATACCGTGTCATTTTTGTGGTACAAACATTTAGATTAACTAGTTGGCATGGTAAAGTGTCCATATTGGAGTAATTTAATCCTACTGGCTTGTGAACACATCTGAAGTGAATGATTTGGTCTGACGGCTGCTGGTAGAGATGCATGCTTATCATTTCCTCAGTTGTAATGGAACATGGAAATATGTTATGTGAACCACTGAAGTACAAAACTAATAATACAACTTGCACAGGGAGAACGACGCTACATATATTCAGGAAACGTTTAATATCGTTTCCATCCGAGCAGAATCACGGAGTCAGACACATTATCCGAGAAATGGATCTAGAGAGGAAACAGACGATGAGGTAATGGATGGAGGCCCGCGCCGTACAGGGACACTCGCAGACTCACATCACGTTTCATGCCCGTCGCTTATTGGCAACACGGAGGAATTTGCCAATATAGTGAGAATAGAAGAGCTGACGGGCCTCTGCTGCTGGTGTTGTAGAAATGGTTGGCTGCTACTAGGCATCTGGAGGAAAGATTATTAGACGGAAAAATGAATTTCTTAGCAAAAAAAGCTTATGACCAGAAATTCGACACAGAAGCAAAATGTCAATAAGTGTCAGGGAGGCGAGTACCGGTATTCTGGCAAACATTCCTGAACAGTTCTGAGAAACGCAAGAGGGGTTAGAGACGTGATCAACACCTGGGTACGTAACTGACTGGGAGAGATAGGTGTAGGGATGGCTGATGCGATCGATGCTGATATCCTGATAGACAAGCCACAGGTTGACACACTGAAATGTGTGACTCATCTCCATATGACCAAACCATTTCATCACACACTTTTAAGCTTTCTCAGTACTACCACATTTCTCACTCTTAAGCATTAATTCCTCACGCATTCATCCTCAAGCATTTCATATGCAACATATCCACTCTCTTTCGTCCTTTTACATTTAATGACCAAGAGTCGCATCCATACAGCACGGTCGGGACTCCTTTACCATTAGATATTCCATTTTTGCACCGCTCAGAGCACCCAGGACTTTTCTTTCCTGGCCTGTTCTATAGTTCCATCCTCTGCCATATTCATCCCCAGGTTTTTAAAACACTCTTCCACTTCCTTCAGGTTCTTTCCATTCAAACTCAGAATCAAACCAACGTCTTTCAGTTCCCTTCTAAACCTCACAAACTTAGTTTAATTACATTAATTCTCATCATCTCATGTCACACACTCTCACAGACTCAGAAACCAGCTTGAGCAGTTTCTCACTCAAGTCTGACGTTAGAACCGTATCATCCACAAACAGCAACAGACTTACCTCTCTGGTCCTCCCACACCCTGCATACTCTCGGCCCACCCCTCTCTCTAAGACCCTCGCATTTAAACCCTTCACCACTTCATCCATAAACGGTAAACATAGTACACCCCTGACGCAGATCCACCTTCATTCAGAACACTTACCATCCTTCCTTCCTACTCACACACACTCCTTACTGTTTCGGAAGGATCTCCTCACTGTATCTAGAGACTTTCATCCAGTATCATACTCGCAGCACTTTCCTAAAGGCATTTTTTTCAACCCTATCATTGATTTTTTCCTGATCTATAAATGCCATATACAAAAACCTCTCCTTTCTGTAAATATTTCTCACACAGATTTTTCCAGAACTAGCCCCTAGTCTACATATCCTCTTCCACTCCCGAAGTCACAGTGCTTCTTTTCAGTCTGTTCACAACAGACTTATTCCTCTGGAATTCGAGCATTCATCTTTGTCACCCTTACGTTTATGAAGTATATATACAGGCATTCTGTCAGTCAAACCTCAGGCACCTCACCTTCGGCCATACAGTAAAAATCTCAAGCAACCAGTCCATGTCAAGGTCATTCCCTTTCTTGATAAATTCGAAGGCTATCTCATCCACTCAAGCCGATTCGCCATACTTCATCTTATGCTACAGTTTCACTACCTCCTTGCTTTTCATCAATCCATTCGCCGTGACTCTCGCACTTCATACATGCTCATCTAATACATAGATCATTCCTTGAAAATACTCAGTCCATCTCTTCTTCTTTCCCTGTTACCG
Source organism: Panulirus versicolor (assembly GCA_032361705.1). Lineage (NCBI taxonomy): Eukaryota > Metazoa > Arthropoda > Malacostraca > Decapoda > Palinuridae > Panulirus > Panulirus versicolor. Next base: position 6,928 of record JAUUDZ010275490.1, on the reverse strand, counting down.
CTTCTCCTTCCGCTCCCGTCACTCAGGCACCGATTTCATCTCTTGTCTTCATACTTTTCACCAATACTTTCTCCATATCCGGTTTGCTCCCTTTTTTTTCCAGCCTCTGCACCTTCCTCTCGACTTCTTGCAGCTACCTGTTGTTCATCTTTCAATCGGAAGCACTCCTTCCCTGCAGGTATCGTCCAGACGATCTTCTTTCCACTTTCACTAACTACTTCGCTTCCTCACCTCCACCCAATACCCTTCTTCAGATGCCCACATCCCACAGGCGGTACCACCGACAGTAGACCTTAACCACCATGTAACCAGTGCTTTCCGAAATACCTTCCCTTCTTCACCCCTTCCCCAGATGAAAAGCTTTTCTAATTTGTGTTAAGGAAGGACTTGTGAGTAGGAATAACTGGTTTAAGAAAATAAAAGTTCATATATATGTATACGTTGATGAGTGGGCCTGGGGATCAATGGACGTTACTGAATTGCATACTAACTGAAAGACTTAGAAATTAGATCATTTTGGATGTGATTATGCTGAAAGCGGCAGCTGATGGGATTTCTGATCACTTTTTGCTGAAAATAAATGTGGAAGAATATGTAGCTTTATGAAAAAATGAGAAGAGGGCAGTGAAAGTGAATGAGGTTTGGAAAAGAGCCATTTGATACTGAGATAGATTGGTTGAGGAGCGGCATAAGGCTATCATTATCAGTTAGTGATAATGATAATCATAATAATCATTGTTATGATGATAATGATAATGATAATGATAATATTGTTATTATTATTATTATCATTGTTATTATTATCATTTTTATTATTATTATTATTATTATTATTATTATTATTAATGTTAAACACACATATACATACACACGAGTGTACATAAACAGACAAATATGTCCAGTAAGGTACCCCATCTGGCTATCATGTTGAAAAGAGAAAATACTCGTTTCGGAAAGTTCCTGTAGGCCGCAGGAGATGATGTAAACTACCATCACAAACTTTATGCACTAAATTTATACGTCAGAAAAATTCCTTCGCTCTCGTCTTCCCTGACGGGCGCTGGAAATAAGTATAAAAAGTTTAATCCTTGGTGTGGAAAAAGAGGAGTATAGAAAAAAAAAATTCTCAGCTAAAAAGGTTTTCCATGTTAGCGTTGCCAGAAGGATTAGGATGGTGATGAGGGTGTGGGTTACGCTTCTTTAACACTTTATGATAGGCTGAGGAAACTGCCTTCCACCAACCTCACACTTTGCCCACATTCTGTTGATGGAACCAAACTCAGATTTCGAAATACATATTATATATGGAAACGATTCACCACCAGGCGCGAGGGATTCCAGCCCAGGCCATCTCTGCTGATAGTCTAGTAAGCTGTCTGCTCGAAGCCTAGCTGACAGACAGCTCACAACACCAACGTTCAAAAAGGCCTTGGTTCGAATCCTGCGCGCCCACAGGTGTCGATGTGGTGTGTTTGGGATGTGAAGACATTCGAAGCGAGAGTGACGGCAGTTGGTTTGGTGAGAAGAGAAGGGATGGTGAATGACTTATTAATTAAGGTAAAGGGTAACAAAGCAAGACTGGACTAGAGCTGAGTTGAAATTCTCAGAAAACGGGAGCAAATGTTGTTGACTGATTAGTCAGGATTTTCAGTGTATGGCAGAGTGATGTATGTACCTGTTGAATGGCGAAATGCCTGTAATGTGCTACTTTATAAAGAAAAGGGGCACAAACGTGAATGCTCGAATTACAGAGGCAAAAGTCAGTTGATTGTATCTTGTTGTATGGGAGAGAGGTGATGAGTGGGGTCGGGTATGCAGAGCATCAGACGAGGGAAGAAGAGTATGGCTTCACGAGTGGTATAGAATGTGTAGATCGGGTGTTTGAAGGATCTTAGTCATAAGTATTTAAGGAGAAGGATATAAATGTGGAAATTATGATATGGAAAAAGCTTTGACAGATAATTCGTGGAATGTGTCACGAATGTGTCACACCATATGGTGTGGGAGGGAAGTGGCCAGGAGCAATGCAGAGTTTCTGTTGAGAGAGTAAAGCACGTGTGAGTAGGAAGTGAGGAGGGTGAGCTGTACCAGGTGAAGGTACTATGTATGCTGTAAAAGGTGTGTGACGTCACTACGGTTGTTTATGGATGGTGCGGTGAGGAAGATAAACACAAGGGTCTTAGAGAGAAGGGCGGGTTTGTAGTTTGCTCGGGTGTGGTAGACCTAGGAGATGCGTGAGTTGCTGTATCCTGATGGCATGGATCTGGTAGCAGAAAGAGTGGTTGCGTTTGGGAGACAGTGTTAAAGTAAATATTTGAGAGTTAATGGAAATATAAGTAAGGTTATTAATTTTAGCAGGGGAAAGAGACAGGTTTTTGGAGTGCGAATATAAACGGATAGATACTGGAGTAGAGTGGCTTAAATATCTGGGAGTGGGCATAGCAGCGGAAGGTACCATGCAAGCTGAAGGGTGAAGGGGGGTTAATGTCCTTGTTGCAATGAGGAGTGTGTAGATTAAAAGGTTACTGTATGTGAACGTAAAGATGGAATTGCTTGACATTGTAGAAGTTTCGACGACTTTGTATGAATGGGAGGTGTGAGACATTGATACGAGGGTACGGAAGAGAGTGGATAGGATGAAACTGATATACTTTAGAGCAATATGTGGTGTGAGGAGAATTAACTGTGAATTGATAAGGTAAGAGAGACGTTTAGTAATTTGAAGTGTATGGTTGAGGACTGAAGAGAGTTTGCTGAAACGGTGCAGACATAGGAATAGGATGGCTGAGGAGAGGCTGAGTGAGAGAGAATAAATGTGAAAAATGAGAGACCAGACATGAAACAGAAGTATAGCGTTAAAGATGTTTTGAGCTACTGGGGCTTGGAACATGCATGAAGGTATGAGGCCTGCATGGGACAGAGCGAATTTGAGCAATATAGTATACAGGAAGCGAATAGCTGGTAATTGGCTGAACCCTGCATATGAAGCGATCAAGGGAAACCACATAAAGGTCTGTGTGGCTTGGCTGTGGATAGGAGGCTCCGGTTTTGGTGCATCATACATGAGAGTTAGATGGTAAATGTGAGCAAATGATGCCAGTTCTTCATCTGTTTCGGGCGCTACATTGGGAAACGGCAAACAAGTATATATGCTTTTGAGAGGAGTAGAAGACTAGGCAGGTGAGGCGTGATTTAGAGTGGAGTGGATGAAGTGTTTATATGGATGCTAAGAGTTCCTTTTTCTTATCCACGTCTGTTGATGATTGATGTTCTAAGGGTATATATTTTGTGTATTGCTTGTGTGTGAATATTTTTTGGTGTGAGGGGTTAATGCTGTGTTTAATTACCTATTTGTTTTGTGCTAGGAGAGAGGTTCACGCTCGCTGGAACCCATCTTTGGAACATTCTTTGCTGTCATACATTGTAGATTTATATATTCTTCCTGCACTAACCATGTCTTCAGTCATTCTGTTCCAATCACCCACCAGTTTTGTATTATAAAAGTGCTTCTTTACATCTTTTTTGACATTAAATTTCATGTTATATCCTCAGGTTGCTCTATCTCTACGCATGTCGAAGAGAAGGATACTGTCCACTTCATCGATCCGTTTTATAAGCATAAAAGTTGTGCTTACGTCACCTGTCACTCTTGTCTTAGGTCACCTTGCACTTTTCATTTTTCCTTTGGACCTCCTCTATAAGCTCTTTTTGTTTGCTAAGGTGCGGTGACCAAACCTGAGAAGCATATTCTAGTTTTGACCTAAAGTAGATATAAACAGTTTCTTAGATATGTCCTTATCCATATACTTGAAAACGAGTCTTATAGTTGCCAAAAGACAGTTTGTCTCCTTTACTATTCTTCTAACGTGAGACTATGGTTACAGGCTACGAATGATGTCCAGTCTTAAGTTCCCCTTACCCACATACTCCTGAAGCTGATTTCTCGCCAGACAATAATTACATTAAGGTCTTCTTTCACTCTGTTCCGTCTCCGTCGCCTTACGTTTTCACGAGTTGAATTCATCAATCATGTATCGGCCCAATATTCGAGTCTGTCTAGGTCCCCTTGTAAATATATGCAAACCTCGCTTATCACTTTCTTCATGACATTCGCATTATATGCAAAAATATCCGAGTAGGAATCATTCACATAACTCAAGAAAAGTAGCGGTCCCAAAGCAGAACCCTGGGGCACTCCACTGGTGACCTCCTCCCATTTAGAAACGGCTCTTCTCTCATGAGTTCTTTGTTCCCTTCCACTAAGATAATCTTCTATCCAATGGAGGAGTTCCTCTCTCATTCCCGTCTGGTATTCCAGCTTCTGAGTCAAACTTCCATGTGGTACAGTGTCAAATACTCTCTGGCCTTCCTGGCAGTCAAGATACAAAATATAGTGATTAATGTTTGTTGTTGCAACTCTGGTGTCAGGGTGTTGTGATGTAATTTTCAAGTCGTCTGCTTATGGAATGACCTTCATGTTTTTGTTTACTGGGTGCAATGGGAGGTCGTGTTGGAAGAGACTGAAGAGGGTTGGAGAAAAAAACACTCCTTCAGGGACCTCTCTTTTAGTGTCTAGAGGGGGTTCCACTCTGAGAGACTCTGCCATGGCAGCCGGCTTTGAAATTGGCCTATTTCTTTTTTATATTGTTGTGGAGGATGGTATCAAATATTTTTTGATTGAAGATGTCTCTGTAAGAGGGACTGTGTGGTTGGTTGAAGCCATCTATGACATGTGTGAGGTTCTCATGTTGCGTGGTAGTGGAGTGTTGGGTATAGAATCGTGTGAGTGAGAGTGGGATGTTTTGTTTGATTTAATGTTGAACAAATTCTTACAGAAGGACAGAAGTAATAGGAGGTAGAAGGTGGCAGGGGGAGAGGAAAGTTGAAGAGATTTGAAGGGTTTAATTACTGGTATACGTTGGCAAGTGTCCAGATGTTAGGGATTTTGTTGTATAGCCAGGAGTAGTTAGAGATGCCTGTGTGAACTGCTACTCGGCCATAGTGATCTATGCGACAGTTTGATGTGGTGTCAGGAGAGTTCTCTAAGGTTTTAATGAAGTTGCTTGTCTCAGTTTAGTGAAGAGAGGGTGGGCAAATGTTTATGGATAGATTTTTTGTAGGTTGTGGTTGTTCATGACTATCTGGTTTAGGGTTGAAGTTGGTTAGCGGTTGATTTTTTTTATCTAGTTTCTCGTGAGTATAGATTGTGTTCTTTGGGAGAAGGAAAGTCTTTGGAAAGAGTCGAGAGTGATTCATTATAGGGTAGGGGGCTGTATTAGTGAGATAAATGTCGGTCATCTTTAACGTGTGTTAGAATTGGTTGTTGTGGGTCTAGAAGTTCATTGTGTTGAGTTTGGGTTGTATTCCTCTCTATGACCTTGTGGGATGTGCTTCTTGTTGGTTTATTTGGAGATGCTGACGAAGTTTGAGACTGCATGATCTATGGATGTGAAATCATTATGATGGCGTTTTGGAACTATCATTTATGATGGAATTTTGGAACGTTGTTTCCATGATTTGTGCGAAGGTTGGTCAGTCAGCTTTTCTGATTTGTTTAAGTTTTTCGGTGGTTGTGTGGGTTGGATGGGCCAGGTGGAGAGGTAACAGGATGGGCAGATGGTTCATATGCCGTGCTTCAGGTGGTCCTTATGAGTTGTGCTTGTGAGCAGATGATGTCTGGAGAGCTTGGCTGCTGAAGTGGTGGGATGGGAGTGTGGTTGGCTGGCTGAGTAGGTTAAGGATATTGAGAGGCTGTAGTTGGTTTATGAGTAGTTTATCTCGTGAATCGTGGTCGTGAGTTTTGAGTCAAGTAGGATGGTGAGCATGGAAATCTCCACAGAGATGTGTGTAGGGTACACAGGAGAGGTTTGGCAGCTAAGGGGTATGTCTGGAGGGGCATGTGGAGTGGGGAGGTATGTCGATGTTGGTTGTGATGTAGTTAATACTGCGAATATTTACTTTTATGGATGGCCCAAGGCTGCGCTGCTTGCAGTGGAAGGGAAAAACAGACCCCTTAGAGTGATGAGCTCTTTGATGAGAATGTTCTCTCGAAGATAGAGCCTCGCCAAAGGATTTGACCTTTAACTCTCGTTGTCACGTGTTGCAGAAAGAGCCGGAAAAACTTCAAGGATTGGGGACGCGGAACGACGTCCGTATATGTGCTAGTTCCTGGATACAATTGCGTCCGTGTAAACATTCTGTATCAGAAAGAAGGTCATGTGCGACTGAACCTCTGGATGTTTGGACTTTCACTACAAGTTCGTTTTCATCAATAGATCAGTATTGGGCAAGTGCTACTTTCTTAGCCTGTTCTTACAACATGGTCTCTTAATGCGAATTTTTCCTAAGGTAGATCCCACTGGTAAAGATATTGCCCGGGTCAGGGTCGTTCTGTGTCCTGGGAACTAAAGGAAATACTCTCTAGGGAAGAGGTGTGAATATTTTTCAAGTTTTAGTAAGCTTAACTGTGATAACTCTCCTGCGTGTATAATTCAACCCTGCTTGTGTCACAGTGTGGTGCTGGTCTTGTCAGACAGTTTTCTGGACTTTAAATCTGAAATCTCGACTAACGTGTCATTCGGAATGAATCAGATTCATCATTTCAAAAACATGTTTTTCAGTTTTCTTTTCATTAAGGTTAAATCATGTATTCTCCTTGAAACTATGATAGGTTATTGGCTATTCTCTCCTGAACAGGATGATACTTAATCCATTGTCTTTATTTTTTCATTTACTATTGAATTTTTCATGGCTGACTGAATCTTTCAGCAAAGACGAGAGAGAGAGAGGGAGTTCAGAGGGATGTAGGTGAAGGAGGATGTGAACAGATTAGAAAGAGGAAGGAAAGATAAGGGTCGGAGGGAGGCAGTAGCACGGAAGATCAAGTTTGCTGGAGTTTTGTAAGAGTTTCCTAACATGGCGTGGAAAA